>CAIGRL010124899.1:0-20862 GCA_903798325.1 Fraxinus xanthoxyloides | reverse complement strand
ATCCTGAAATAAGCAATGATCGGGAAAAAATGAGATGCAACAGTTAAGGTCAAGAGTAAGTTGGCTTACAGAGATCAAATTAAAAGACAGGTTAGGTAAATGTAAGACAGACAACAGAAGAAACATAGGGGTAGGAGCGATTGTACCAGATCCAAGGACAGAAGATGGTGACCCATCAGCTAAAGTAACGGTAGAAGTGGAAGTGTGTGACTTAAAAGTAGAAAATGGACTAGAATTACCTGTCATATGATCCGTGGTCATAAACAATTGTGGTGCAGGTTCTTTTGGTGGCGGTGGTTTTGAAGTTTCAAATGGTAGTTTGTTGAAGGTGGTTGTGTTGCAGTCGAGAGGAGGGCAATGTTGGTTTGTTCCAGAAGGTGATGTGATTGTTGTGGTAGGTCATGAGTGGTAGTGTTGTAGTTGATGCGGCGGTGGTTATTGTTGATACAGGCAGTGGTGATAGTGGAGTGGCAGATTTGGAGATTTTCTTGATGGGGGTGGTTGTTGTGAAGTGGTATGCTAGTGGTGGTGTTGATGCGGTGTTTGAGATGACGGTTTTGTTTTTAGAGATGGTGGTGGCAGTTCTGGCTCTAAGGTTTGGTGAGCTGTTGGTCACAAATGATTTGATTGTTTATGACCAATTTTAAATAATATGTGACCAATGAAATAGTTAAATTGTTATCAATAAATAATGTGTGACCTAAAACTTTGCTAATTTGTAACTAATAATTTGATAATTTTGGATCTAAACATAATTTGTGACTAATTAATTTGATGCTTTGTGATCATGAAATAAGTTGTGACTTATCAAGTTTGTTATTTGTGACTGTAAAATTATTTGTGACTTGTAAAATTTTTAATTGTGACCGAGAAATTATTTGTAACTAATTAATTAATCGATAATTTATGATCAAATTGTATAAAATTGCGACATTATATTTAATTTATAAAATATATTTTTAAATTATTATTTCAAAAATAAAATTTAATAAATATCTGCTTTTTGAGATTTTAAACCTTTTATCTTAATTTTGAAATGAGTTATAATTAAACTCATATATATAAATTTTTCCCTTAAATTTTTACAAGTTGGGCCACACTAATTTTTATTTAGTGGGCCTAGAGATTTATTTTCTTTGGGTCCATAGCTACTTGGCTTACACTATTTTCACTACGTCCGTACGTATGTCACGTTATCTACATTATTATTTTGTTGACATCATGTTACTTGCTTCACAGTACCAAGATTGATCTAATAATCGTTTTACCTTATTTGGAGGGACAAGTGGACCCTTATTTATTTTGTATATTTGCAATGGAGATATTATATTGGATTATAGGTTGATTTAGTTCATATTATATAGGAGATGATGTTGAATTTTCAATAAATTATATGCAATATCAATCTTTTGAAACAATCTGTAAGTCCTCGCTTATTCAAGTTTGCACAGATATTTCTGAGGCAATTTGCAAGTCCTATTTATTGGAACGACTTAGAGACTATTTTCTTTACTATTTTTATGTCATTTTCATTTTTTAATTTTCGAAAACACTGGAAACACGTTTACTTACTTATTTTCATAAACAAATTTTCAAAAACGAGTTTAAAATTTATAAAGAAAATGGAAAACGCCAAAAAAGTCGTTTTGACTGTTTTCAGTTAAAACCAAGCTAAAACTTCATTTTTTTAAACAATTTTTCAAAATGACAAAAAAGAACGTGTTTTCAACAATCTCAAAATGGATACTTAAAACACAAAACCCAAAATAAATTCGAAACTCAAAACTGAAACACGAAGAGAACACCCCCTTATATTCTTGAGCAAACTCGTAAGTCCTCACCTATTTGGGATCGATACATATTTTCAAGGCAATACGTAAGTCCTCGTCTATTTGAATTATGGATATTTCAAAACAATTCGTAAGTCCTTGTTTATTGGAATTACTCGTATTTTGAAGACAATATGCGAAACATCACCTAGTGCACAACTTGTGAGTTTCATTCACAATATGGTATGTTCTTAACCCTAGCCAAATTCCCCCTCCCCTTTCTTGCATTTATTTTTCTTTCGTCGGGCCGACGGTCTTTGACTTGATCGTCAGAATGTAAACAATCATCGAACCCTATCCTCGATCAAAGGGTACGTCGCCAGGATTCGATTGGCTCATTCAGCTATATTTGTTCATTTTATACTATTAGAAAATTGGTTGTTGTTTTTTTCTTTTTTCACTTTTTTTTTTCTGGAGTCTATGTAAGATCCAGGGGCAATAATTTGAATAATCGACCAGTAAGAACAGAACTATAAAGGGGGTATATGAATAATGTGGATGCACTAAAAATTTTCTCTGTTTCTACTGAAAAATTTGTTGAGTGTATGTACATCATCATTTTGTCACGGCCCCAATCGGTAGAGCACTTTATGATTACAAACAATTGCATTGTTGAAATATGGGAAACAAATAATGACAGATCAAACTAAACAAAGAACATTTACATTCTGAACACTCATCATTCACTCAACCACCACCCAAAGGAACAAAATGGCCACTGCAATCAAGAAATGGTTACAGCTTACTACACCTTTTTCTTTATATAAAGTCAAAATTGGAGAAGTAAAACATTCTCATTCTGTTGTCTGAAACAGGAAATGGAAATCTGATCTCTGACGAAGGAGGGGAGGAGGATCCACATCAGACACGTTGATATCTTGAAAGGACTGTGATATCTCTTCAATAGAGAAAGGTATACTGTAATTGGCAAATGAGTTAGTAAGAGCTTTGCGTTTTACATTCATGATCTCCTGTTATGACTGTAAAGTTCGATTACCTTGAATCCACATCAAGCAAGAATGTGTTGTTTGGTGTATTATTTGAATCTTCTACCGTCAGTGCTTTCATCTTTGCGATTACCTGAAGTATAAATTGGCAATGAGGGTTAGAGTAATCTGCCAAAATGAATTAATTTGACAGAACCATAATTTTCTCTAAATGAGCATATACCTTTCAAAAAATTTAACTCATGGGTGTCTATTGCTAATAAAAAATAAGCAAAATGGATATCACGAGGCTAGTTAGAGGGTTTAAACAAATAATTAAGGAAGGGTTAACTACAATAGTTATGACATTTAAAAAATCTTCATTATTCCAGTGAAAAAAAATGAGGTTAATTTTTATTTAGCTTTCGAAATTTTCATGTGGCGAAAATCACATTCTGCATCAGGATTAGAATGTGCAAGGTAAAGTCAAATTTAAGTTTGAAAAATGAAATTGTCGTGAAGATATATGCGGAGCTTTAGATGATGTTGATTTTTTTTTTGCTGGTGGTTACGAAAATTGGATGAAAAGAACTACATTTTCTTTTACTTTAGCTGTAAGTTTCTTAAACCTTCAACATCTATACAAAAGGACAGATAAATCATGGCAATAATGAGCTTAAGGAGAGCCTTACCTCTGGAGATAATCCTTGGGCTCCATATTTGTCATCCCAAAACATGGTTCCGATTCGATATATTTGTGGAATGCTCAACACCTAATCAAAATGGAAAAAATGAATAAAAGAGTTTATTTTTATGAATCTGAACCTTTATTTATTAAATGAAATATGGTCATTTTAATGTTTTTAGCTTGTGAGGAAATAAACACAAAAAGACAACTTATGAAGTCAATTTACCGGGCAGAGTTCATTTGTGATCTCATCCAATGACTTTTGAGCTTTCTGGTGCAGAACCTGTGAAAGTTGAAGCAGGGTTCGATCAGTTCCAAGTCTTTGCAATTTTTTTAGAAGATGAATTCTGTTCGATTAAGAATTTACCAGAAAAGCTACAGCTTGTCTTATGTGTTGGAGTTCATCCCAGGAAGATCCAGCAAACTGGATGGTAACAAAATGAAGTAAAAATCATTTATTAATTTGTTGAACTGGTCTAAATTGTTCTGCCAACTGTTTACCTGATCCGTAGCTTTTGTACACCAGTGCTCTATTTCTTGCAAACCAGCTTTTACGTACTCTCCATTGCTAAATGAGCAGCATTCACGACGAAGTAGTAAGCTGAGAACAGATGCAAATTTATGGTTGGACATTTAAAGTGCTTATAAGAGTGAAAATTTCTGGTTTCACAATCTATTTGTGTTGGTTAGAATAGAAATTCGAAGAATTTCATACCTGTTGAAAAGCTGAACATTTATGAATGAGAATACCTGGCTGAAGATTTTCCTTGTAATAGTGGAAGGGACCTAAAAACAGATTTATTAGCATTTCAAACTATTTTGGTTCATACATTTATGCTCAAGGAAAGTAGATAGAAAACATTAGTTCTGCTTACATAATTTTCAGACAGTATTCCCATGGCATGATCCAAGCTGTTGACAATATTTTTCCAGTGTATACTAGATCCCTGTTGTTTTAATATGATATGTGAATGGATATTTTTAGACGACCCTCTTAATGGTCTGATCCTTGCTGCTCTTGGTGCCTGTTCATGGCATAACGGGGACATAGTTGGCTATTTGTGAAAGATGTTAGGTTAAATGGTTCTAGTGTGGATGAGGTACTTACTTGTATGCACAAATTAAGAAATGGACTGATCTCTTTCTTTAAGCTGTCACGGATCATTCCATGTATTTTCTCAACACAGGCAGTTAGATGTTGTTTAAACAGCAAGGCAGGGTATTTAGCTTCTATCCTTGATTTTGGGTTTAGGTTTCCATCCATCCCGCTGTATCCGCTAGAAATTCCCATGTTCATTGAAAAATGTCGGGAACCCTGCAAATGAATCCTTGACTCGTTATTTTTCACAGCTGACAGTTAATTTAAATGGGAATATCTTACCTGCACCATTCTGCCAAACAATGTGGTTGGCGAACTTCGGTTCCTTTTGGAAGCCACCACTGACATATTGCTTGCTTTAATTGCTCGTTGCACAAGAAACAAAAGAGTCGATGTTGTTGACAGCCAATATGCTAGATCCTTTGCACCGTCCTGATTCTGCATGGGCATACAGTTTTATGTACTCATCATAATAAATGTATGCCATATACATACATATAAAAAACAGTGGTGGCTGTTAATGGAGCACATCATATTAAGTTTCTTGCCTTACTGAGAGCTATTACCTCTATTGATGATTGGATAGCATGAACAATCCTATCAAATATATGTGTCTTGTCTGCTTCAAATGATCTCCATTGAACAAGTGTTTTGTACACAATACAAGCAGCAACAGGTCTGCCCTTGTCAAATTGCTTGTCTTCGAGGAGACATTTGACTAGTGCATCATAGTTTTCCTGTAAATACAAGAGGATGTACAAAAATGTTTTTAGTCTACTCTCTAGCTCTGTCTTTTTTTCATGTGTGACAAAAAGGCTTAGTTTCCAGCTATATACCTGCTGCCTATCTATTAAGGATCTTTGTTTAGCGAGGACTGTTACAGGAGGCAAAGAATCCTGCACGAAAATTCACTTTTCATTCTAACTGAAAACCCAACAGTTAAAAAATTGTATGCAATTTTTCTCTCTCTGAAAAATTATTGTAAGAAAAGTTTATTGTACTTCAGTTATGTGTTCCTTTGCTTGCGTAGTTTGAGGTTCTTGCACTATTTGAACACTGCTATAGCTTTTATGTCCATTGTTGAGACTCTGCATTTTACATCAGGCTAGTGAATAACTGCATGCAGCTTTAGCAATTATTTAATTCATAGAATAGGAAAACCTAATGTACCTTGTCCAGTTGGGATAAATGATGAACAGGTCCCACTATTTGCTCCACTACTACTTTTTGACTTTGAAACAATTTGTTTTCTGACTCCAAATCTCTGATCTTGCTCCTGAGCCTGACACAGGTACGAAAATGATTCAGAATTCTACTTTGGACTGCTTCCTTGAAGATACGATCCAGATGATCTCTGAGTTAATTGCTTCGCACCGTTTCTATAGATTTTGTTTAACTGAAATATTTTTTGGTCTTCTCTTTTAATTTTATTACGTTTGCCTATCTGATATAGTCTAGGAGTGAGCTGATGGCATCTGATCCATGAGCAATTGCTTAATTATCACTAAACTGGACAAGTTTTATGCAATCCCCATTGGTCATGATGGATACAAGTTCTTATTATGAACTAGATAATTTAAGTGTTTCAAGTTTTGCTAAAGGCAAGTGTATGATCTTCCACCAAATGTTTTTCAAGTGTTAATTGTAATGTAACTAGAACTTCTAAGCATTTGAAGTCATTCTTTCTTTCACATTCTTACATTTCCATTTCCTCAGTGGAGTCCTCTGTAGTTGATGCAGCCAAAGCCTGCTGACGCAGAACCTGATTCTCTGATTCAAGGTTGGATACATTCATTTCTAATCTGGAAGCATTAAGAAAATATATTCATAATGATGTTGATCACACAAATATCAAATATATGAACCTTTGAAATCAAATACCTCTCAATGGTCTCCTGAAGTTGTGAAACTTTCATCTGTGCTTCTTCTGCTTCTTGAAGTCTGGTTTTGCTTTCCTTTTCAACCTCGGAATAACTTTGCTCAAATTCCTCTACCCGCTTCTTTAGTTCTCTTATCTCTTCCTGCATTGTTGAACTATGGATTAGGCATGTGCGTATAACTATGATGGATGCCAGTTTCTATATTCCTTTAGTGCAGTTGTATGATCATCTGACTTTAAATGGGAACTTTCCAAACTCCTTATAGTTAATCTTTATTCAAGCTGACTTTGCTCTCTTAGCTTTCATGGTTATATGTCAGTTAATAAAGACTCTGTTTTATCATCATCTTTTGTCCTAGATATATAGTACTCTTTCATTACAGTGTTGAGTGCTCCAAAATATTCGAACTCCCAAATCAAAGAACTTTATCTGTATCCTCCTCGAAGTTATATTTTCAATGCCTGGCAAGATGATAAGTGGAATCCCTTATCGAATGCATTAATGCATTTTGCTTGTCACTCCAGATATCAAACATGGCTTCCTATAAGATAAAAAGTTGTATGGATTCTTATAAGATGTGAAAATTGAGTATCTTGACATTACCTCAAGTTCATGATTTTGATTTGTCAATAGTTCCACCTTGGTCTCATCCACTATAGGTACCTCTTTGATGACTGGTGGGGCTTGTTCAATGGCTATCTTTGCCGCCTCTTTTTCATGAATGATTGCAGCATGTGCTTCATCCAGTTTTGCTTGCATTTCTTGTAAAGCAGTCTGAAACTTTGCTATATCCTGGCTCTTAGCTTCTTCAGTATCAATCTGCAAGATTATTATTGTTTCAGCTGATGTACAAACGGACTGCATTAAGCCTTATCATTTAGTAATATATTTGTGTTTAATGTGCATTTTTACACCACAGAGTCACTACCTCCCTGCATCTTATCATTAGATATCTAGACACTTTAAGGTTGATGGAAGTGGGAAATTTTTGTTTCCGCATCTGTTACAATCTAATATTGGCTACCATTGAAAATTCACATATATGGATGATCAATTTTGAATGTTGATCAATTGCTCAGGGTCTGTTTAACCTTATTGCTGATTCTGGTTTATACCATAACCGTCTTCTAACATGCATCAGGAACTAAACTAAAAGAATCAATGGTCACGTTTCAAGATTTTCACAATATTTCTGCCTATACTTCTGGCTGTTAGTCTTGCACTGGTAGAGTACCCTTAAGCGCTTCTCAAAATCTAGTCTCCATGAAAGTTCTTCAACACGCTTTTCCAGCTTGTCCTTTGCTTCCTTGAGTGCTCCTGTTTCCCTTGCTGCCTGCATTACGAGATTAATCATTATAGATTACCTTTCATACAATTTATTAGCAGTTGGTACGAAATTTTATTCTATCAAGAAGATAAACTAACCATCCTCAATTTTCTAAGCTCCTTCCTTGCAATCCTAGCTCGCCAGAGGCATTGAAGTGTAATATTTGCCTTTTTCACCCGATTATACACAGAAAGAGCATGGAATCTTCTCCATTGAGTCTGGAAAAAACCAAAATAATTATAATATTTAATTTAAAGGACAAGACAAATGTTATTTATTTGTTCAGCAATGGTCTGCAGTTATATATATTGCATAACTACTTCCGAGAATGCTTTCAATAGTTAAGTTTATTCAATCTGGGAAATAAAGGAAGCACCGCTCTTATTTTCATCTTTCCCAACTTCCCACCTTCCAAAACAGAACAACAAAAAATAAAAACGTGCAGGAAGGAAAAGGAGGATTCTTCCTACATCTGTTATGCATGATTTAGGTTATTTAACTAGAAATCTATTGCTACATAGAATTTTCTATGCTCTCAGATTCATTTGCAAGGTTTCTTAGTTGCCTGTCACTATTATGAAGTTTATTACATTCTAAAAATGTTAATTTGATACTCTCCTTGCACCAATACAATAGTTCTATTTATCGTCATTGTGTTTCCCCATAGGCATAAACAGAAACAGGATTTTTTAAACTGTGCATGTACACTACCTGAATTATAGTTGCTGCTTTGTTTTGTCTTCTCCTCCTGTACTCATTTCGGGCTGACATTGTTCTCATCCCTGTTTGAATTACAGTTGCTGCTTGATGTGATTTGGTGTAAGACTTTCTTGCTGCATGAGCACGTGCATGTTTCTGTATACGGATTGAAGCAGCTTCTTGTCTCATGTGTTCATACAGCTTGCGTGCAATTTGTGCTGGGTAATTACCATGAAGAAAAGGTTATTAGACATTTTACTAGAAAATGGCGATGAAACAGGTCGCTGAATTCTAGTTTTATATCTTCTACGTTTGGGCCTGTGATAGTTCCAAACAATGAAAGGTGAAAACTTTAGGAGCTGTTCTTTTTATATTTCAGTTTTGTGTTTTGAGTTTTGCATTCATTTTGAATTTTGTGTTTTGAGTGTCCATTTTGAAATTATTGAAAATGTGTTCTTCTGGGCATTTTGAAAACATCCAAAACGTGTTTTGAAAATTTTGATTTGATTATAACTGAAAACACTCAAAATAATAAAATTGTCGTTTTGAGTTTTCTTTGTAAATTTTTAACTTGTTTTTAAAAACGCATTTTCGAAAATAGGAAAGAACATGCGTTTTCACTGTTTTGAAAAATCGAAAACAGAAAACGGCTTGAAAACGGTAAAAAGAACAGGTCCTTAATTTCTAAGAACAAATTTATGAGTTAACTTAATTTTTTAATTAAAAAAAGGGTTACCTCTCCATAGTTTCTGGATATGGATGGTAGCCTTTCGCAGGATAATGTACTCTTTTCGGGTTAGGTATGTTCGGATTTGTCTCTGAATACGCCTTGCAGCTCGAGCCAAAACCTCAGCTCTTCGAGCATCTAATTCAGCCATCTGCCCTGCTCTAAGAAACACCTTTGTTTTCCCAATCTGAAGTACAGTAAAGTGGTAACATCAGATGATCACTCTTTGTCAAATCTTTTAAGGAACTTCAAAGAAAATATGCAACTTTACATATATAACTATTGTGATATAAGTTTATTACCTGATAGCCCTTTAAGTTCATTTTGTTACAGATTGCAATACATGCTGATTTCTCATCAGATCTGCACCTCAGTAAGTAAAAAAAATATGAGGAAATTTCTTGAATGTTAAACCACTGAGAACTCAAGACGCCCCCTCACCCAAGGATGTTATTTCTGAGAATTGAGTAGATGAAGATGAATTCCTGGTTTACATTTAAAAGATGTGTTTAAAGTGGTTTAGCTTTTGGAATTGGCTAATTTTGATTGTTTTTGAGCTTGGTAGGATAATACTAATGACCCTGCTCTTTAGGACCTAGATTATTTTTCATCTTGCACAGAGTATATATTTAAACTAACAGGACATGAAGTTTTCCGTTACGTACCCATCCAAAACATCTGGAGCTAGCATTCCGAAACGGTCTATGAACTCATCAAACGATCTTTTAGTTGGATATCCAGCACAGCTTATCCTTATGGCCTCTAAAACACCCTGCCACAATTTTCACTAATGCTTTATAAATGGAAGAAAATTAGGAGATTGGAATAGCAGCAGTATACTTTACAATGAAAAGGATTATCCAAAAATAGCTATGAAAAATATTCAAACTTACCCCACATCTTAACTGGTTCAAGACATTGAAGTTCTCAAATATTCCAGGCTTCAAAACTCCATTGGGCTTTACACATCTGATATAATGTGGCTCTGTTGTGCTTAGGGTTTCCATTAAAGATTGTAATTGTTGCTGCATGCCAAAATTTTTATACAGAAATGAAAGCATATCTTAGAATTTTTGCAGTATGATAGACTAACACTTACGCAGATTACAGTACCTTGAAGCGAGCACCAATTGAAGAGAACTTGGATTGCTTAGAACTTTCCTCAGGTAACTGTGGGAAGAGATTTGCGACAAACGGGCATTGAGAGGCAGTCAAGAGAGCTTGATGTTCTGCAACAACATAATCCTTGTTTTTGTCCAGGAAGTAATCGGCTTGGTAAGTTACCTGTTTGACCAAAACATTTTGATGAACAGAGTTCTTAGGGAGATAATTTAATACAAACATTTATTTATTCACATACGTCCCCAGCATAGTGGTTTATTGTGAAATCAGTTCGTGCAAGTTTTGGTTTGCTGAACCGTTTGTGTCCTTTGTATGTCTGGTACATCTTTTGTGCAAAGGTCTCATGAGTTGACTTGGGAAACATACTGCAAAAGAAATGAAATTAGCTACATATCTGTGCTAACGTGCGTTGGGTATATTGGCAAGATTGTTACCTAGTTATCTATGTTATTTTCCTTGAAGAAGATGTTAAGTGTTTATTGGATGTGTAATGCATGTTTAGCCTGCTTTTCAAGTTTTGAATTCAACCTAGGATTATTTTAGAGCAAGCAGAATAGTAGAGTACCAGGCTTCATCCAGAAGAGCAATTATTCCTCCTGGTTTCTGCATGAAAATATACCCAATTATGCTTTGATATATTTGTACTGCTGCGGAGTATGCTTAAAGTGACATTGACTCTTTTTAATTAGTGTCTGCACAGACCTTCTCAATAAGATCCAAAACATCTTGATTATCTACAAATTCAACATAACTCCAGTCGATTTCCTCCCTTGTGTACTCTTCTTGTTCCATCTTGAATACGTGCTGTAAGTATGCTTTTATAGTTAGACATCTTTTGTACATATAGTGACATTTCAGATATAGTTGCTCCAGAAAAATGCAACATTTTTATCATAACCGTACCTGATTAAAATGCTGTTGCAACTTTTCATTTGTTAGGTTGATACACAGCTGCTCAAAACTGTCAATGTTACAAACAATAAAACGTTAGTCTTGAGAAGTGAACACTCATGTTATATCATTAACACAATCTAAGCATACCTGTTAATTTTGAAGCTCTCAAATCCATAAATATCAAGGACTCCAATTATGCTTTTGGCATTGAGATCTTGGCCAATTGAATTGTTTATCTTGTCCACAATCCTGTCACAATTGATAGAGTTGATCTAGTTTATTTTTATTACTCACCTTATGCAATCCCTTTTAGTTGAAATCGAAACAAATTTTATAGATGGAATAAGAAATCGAATGCTCGTCATTTTTTGAGCCCCATTCATTTGGATTTTTTCTGTTATGAGCTATTGATTGAGAATTCTTCACTCTTACTTACAGTTACGTTGTAGTAACTGGTGAACAAATTTACATCTTGGAAGCTTCAGTTCTAACATTATGAAGCAAATTGTTGGTTCAGCTCCTTTCCTAATTCACGAGTGAGCAGTATTTCTTATTCTTCTCTCAACATACTGTAGTTGTCATTGGAAATAACCTTTATATGTAATACATAAATTAGTTATTTTGCCGTAAGTGACCAATGTGTTAAATATCAATAGGTCTTGAATTTTGATATCAAAGTGCCATCTGTCTGTCTTGAGCTTAATATATGCATACAATGTAGTGACCTTGGGGGAATATAAGATGAGAAAATGCTGTTAGATGAATTTTCATACCAATCAAATAATCTGGAATACATTGTCTTTGCTAGAGCATCCCTGCTGGTAACAGCTGCAGCTGGATCTAGCGGTTTTGTAATGCTTCCATCAGGTGTTACGATTACACGCTCGCAAAGTGAGTCAATCAGTGCTTTCTCATCACACCTGGAGAAATGCATAATATTGAATTTCAATACGGAACTGAGAAGAGCGTAAATAAAGTACATGTTGATGAGAGTTCTCACATAAGTATCTCTGCTGCCGTCCGAAGATGATAGCTTGCCTTCTCATCTTTTAACTTGGAAGAATCAACTTCACTCCCTTTTACAAATTCAACGTTCCCCAGATGAAGTATAGCAGC
The DNA here is from genome assembly GCA_903798325.1 of Fraxinus xanthoxyloides. Lineage (NCBI taxonomy): Eukaryota > Viridiplantae > Streptophyta > Magnoliopsida > Lamiales > Oleaceae > Fraxinus > Fraxinus xanthoxyloides. The sequence continues at coordinate 8,555 of CAIGRL010124899.1, read as the reverse complement.
TACAATGCGGAATATTGCATCCTAAGAATGAAGGTAAAAAGTAGGTTAACTAAAAATATGACTTTGGAGATAGAGTTAGTATCTATCTGATACGTACCTGCTCATCCTGGCTGATTCCAACTACATCCATGGCGTTTCTGGTTTCTAGATACTCTCTTGCATCATCAACATTTGCCACTTCATAACAATTGCTTTGATTTAGATAGTGAAATGTTCTTGGGTCTCCAAGCTTAAATTTTTCTGCATCCTGTTCGTAAGTTGTATCATTAGCTGGCTACAAATAACATCTTTAGAATTGGGTCTAAAACAGAGTTAATACAGTGATGTGACCTCTGGCGGTGCTGCACAAAGCATGTAAAAGCAATGGTAGTTCCTCTCTGGATCGGAAACTTGGCAAACACGTGATCTTTCAAGAAGATATGTTCGTACTGCAGCGCCTGAGATCTTCCCATGCTTATCAAATTGTATCTCTACAAATTTACCAAAACGACTGGTACAACCACTCAGCCATGTAAACTTCTTGTGAGTCCATCCACAAAGTTAGAGAAAAGAAAATGAACTTTGTAACCGGTGAAAATTGAAGAAATGTAGTGTCATTTGGTTTACCTGGAATTGTTATTTTTTACAGTCTTTGCATTGCCAAATGCTTCAAGCACTGGATTGGACTGAAGAAGTGGAACTCTTAGAGTTTCCATGAATGCTAACAATGAGGAATGTAGAATATACCTAATTAATTATAACTGTTTTTTTACTCACCTCCAGAACTTGTTGTTCTACTGTTCGTCCTTCTGTACCCGATCTACCACCCATAAATGCGAGGTATCTCATTAACATTTTTGTTGTCTCGGTTTTTCCAGCTCCACTCTCTCCACTCACCAAGATAGACTGGCTCCCATGTTCATTTATGATTGATCTGAGTTATGGAGTTTAAATTGTCAATAATGCATTCTACTATCTGTAACAATATTCTTGTTTTTCTAATAGATACATTGCATTTTGCACATATGTACCTATAACAGGTATCTGCAACTGCAAAAAGATGGGGACTTAGCTCTCCAAAAGCAGCTCCTTTATACTGCTGCATCATGTGGATATCATACAAATGTGGCAGCCTCCGGAAGGGATTCACCGCTATTAAAATATTCCCGGTGTAAGTCTGCATTTCAGGACTGCTATTAGATTTCATTGCACATCTACTCTGAAAAATTGTCATTGGATACATATGACTTACATATATTTCATTGAGAGCGAACCGAGATGCAAGGTTGTATAAGACTCCCGGCTCATGGAGATAAGCTAACTTGGTCATATCATCCACTCCAGCTGGTGGTGCTTCTGTGTCTTTTGGGTATATGCTGGAAATAGCTGTAACTATCTGAAATTAAGAAGGCCACAGATGTTAAGTTCGGAGTTTTTCTTCTGACTAGTATCCGGACCTTCTAAATGCAACCATGCTACATTGCCAGAAAAGTTTGATATCTTCCGTGACAGAATGCCACATGGCATTATGTCATTAGACTGTTTTAAAAACAAGCAACTTTTACATTCAATTATTTCCTGCCACCAATACATGTGTCAACTAGGATGTCAATATTTTCTGGCAAAATAGCTTAATTCTTCTATATATGCTTTAATTCCAGTAACCTCTTATATACAAGAGACATTTCTTAAGCAAATCTAGACGACAAGAATTTATTAAAGTTCATTTCAAAAACGTAGTCACAGTTTAGTTAGAAGCAAATAGTTCTTAGTTTTCCATTGGTTGGATTAGAACATCTGGGCATTAGCAACAGAAGCTTTGCACATTTGCTCCCCGATATAGGATACTCATTTTCATTTATTTTTATGTCTTTATTTGGGTTCTTTATTATTTTTTCCCACCGAAAATAATCCTGTGTCAAACTTAATACAAATGCCCTGTCATTTTTGAAGTTGATTACATTGTTTTGTGAATTATTGAAATCTAAACTACATTTTCTGTCCTTTGACTTATCATTCCTTAATAAATTGTTATGACGTCAAATAGAAGCTGATTATTTTAAGACTGAATATCAGAGTTGGAGGCTATGCATTGTTGCCATATGTTATCAGATTGGTGTTCATCATTCTCATGATGTATCAATCTATGTAATATATACTCGTACTTTCACATTAGTCATTAATTCAGTTATAGAAGTTGTAAAAAGAAAAGTAAAATTGAGCTTATGAATATTTTATATGATCATTATATGGTTTGAAATTAATTTGATAGTGAAATTTTCATCTAATTGAAAGAAAGAAAGAATTGGGACGTGAGATTGGCTTACAGTCTTCCCATTTGATGTGATTATGGTGGCATCTGTGCCTTTGATCTCTGTAACTTCACCATCAATCCAGGCAAATTCAGGATCTTCGGCCCAGACATGCGATCCAACGATAATGTTAATGGGAGTTCCCTGGATCATTGAACAAGTATTAGACAGTTCTTTTGTAATGAAAAATGCTCCAAAATATAATATAATGGGATTATATTAACTCCCAACTATCAGGAACTTACCATTGTTGAAGGCTATATGATCATTGAACTCAGAATGAGAAGGGACTTATTCTTGACGGTGGAGAAGAGAGAGATTCAGAAAGATAGTAATGTCCTTAAGAAATGATGATGGTGGAATTTAGAAATAAAAGAATAGGAAAAAAGATATTGAAAAAGAATGTTGTAAGGCAAACCGAAAGCAGAAGTAATGATGGTGGTGCAAACACAAAAGCAAAAGGCAAAATAGCACCCCTCACCTCCCCTCCCCCACCTCTTGTCAACTTTGCTTTTCTCAGTCCACATAGGATATTGACTTGGCAACAAAGAATCCCCTACCTAATAGAATTGCTTCTTTGGAAAATTCCTATATCGGAGCAGTAATTTTATGTTTAGGACAATTGGATATCTAATCTCATTCACACCTGTAGCTTTTGTCTCTCAGTGTCAGTGCCATGCTTATTTTGTTATCGATTTCCTAGGAAAGAATACCATTTTCTTGTCTATTTTTTTGAGTTTCATGAAGATCTCTCTAGGTGTTAATAGAATGGGATAGAGATTCATTCATGGTCAGATATGGTTATTAAGGAATACAAGGATTTAATTCTTTGTCGGAGAGAATCATTCTGTGGTTTGCACCCAAACCCCCTTAACTAAGGGATCCCTACTCCCGTCTTTTTTCCCTCAGTGTAATGTAGAGTGCTCTTGCCATCTACGCATTTTAACCATCCACCGAAAATCCCTCTTTCCCGTCATACTCTAGCTTGGTAGTTTTGGATTATAGTTACACGTGTAAAATTCGTTCATTAAAAGGAAAGTGCATTAGCTTAGAAAAATCTCTCTTTTCAGTGGTCCAACTGGTTTGCCAATTAGGTAAGCAAGAGGAGGGATTCATGGTTTGCCAATTAAATGCTTATATTATTGCAGCCTGCTAATCAGTGGACCTGTTGGATTGCAATGGTGTGGTCATTGCATTGCTAATTATGATGTGCATGAAAAAAGCAACAGTTTGTAATGCTAGCCCCGATGGTACAGCAATATAGTTCAAAGTAAGCTTCTTTAATTAGGATTAGTTGTCACCTTAACTTTCTCTTTAATCAATGATTAAAGTAATTTCAATGACATTTTCACTGTTCAGATTTACTCTCTGTGATAATATCATTCTACTGTAAAATCACAGTTCATTTTTCTCTGCAAAATTGGATATCAATTCAATTCATAGTTTTTGTTGCTTCTCTGCCCCTATTAGAGCATAGTAGTGGCTCTTGGAATTTACAGTTAAAAAATGTACAAGAGTAACACAGCTCTATTCTGTCTGAAATTTCCCATGTCCTAGGAAGATTTGCAACATGGTATATTCACGAGAATTCTTTCTTTCTTGGTTTGCTATGAGTATTTTAGAACCGAGCTTCCTATAGATTTAGCAATTATCGAACATGGTGTTAGAAAATATTTCGTATAGTCGATCTTAACTTATAAAGTTGAATCCTAGAATGATATAAAAGGGATCACATGGGGATTGTAGTTGTAAAGACAGAGAAACAGAGAAGGCTGCAGTGTTGGAGCATTTTAGAAATGAAGAATTTTTTTCCCTCTGACTGGAACACCTGGAAAGCTAATTCCTCTCTCCAATCCCCATTCACCAACCTTTTAATGTGATGAGAAGGCCATTCAGGTTATTATAATGAATTGAAAACACATTTTTCTTTATTTTCTTTATGTTTTTTTGGGTGGGCGGTGGGGGTGTTGGAATGGAGATTGTGGGCTTTGAGTTGAAAATTCGTATAGGTTGGCCTTCCACATGGGGAAAAAGTAATGTGTAGGTCCCTCATGGCCTCCTCTTGCTTGCCGGCCAACCTTTCTTCATTCTATGTAGGGATGTTAAATAAGTTGAGCTGAGCAGTTGAGGTCGTATATCGTCAGGCTCGACTTGATCCACCATGTGAGTAGGCTCACTTTATCGATGTATGGTTGGACTTGCCCCCACAAATTCGCCTCTTTGTGAGGGCAAATTGAGCCAGCTCGCGAGCTGCTTGCCAATTTTTTTTTTAGAATTTGAATTGAAAAACATTGCAAGCCACTAATGTTTTACTACTTTGCTTACGCGCGCAGCTCACCGCAAGCGCGAGCCGTAATCGGTTTGCCACACTTCCCACCTCTAATTCCACATCTTTCTTTTCTATCTACATAGTTCATTGTTGTTGTTTTGACAAATTAAGTAGGGGAAAAATTCGTTGGTTGTCTCTAAATTTCACACATTGTGCGAAAAATGTCTTTATAAAACATTATTTCCAGATAGTTCAACTTGACAACGTATTTGTTTTAAAAAAAAAAAAAAAATTTACATTATACTGTGTTAGTCATATTGCATCAAAAAATGAATTATTGAATCGTTTTGATTTATACGTTCAAAAAAAAAAAATTAACAATATACCATATTAGTCAAAAGTTGTAAATTTCTCTTGCATCAAATCAATGAATCACTAAATCGCTCTCACACACAAAAAGCACAACCTACAAATTGAGTTTTTGACGGAGGGAACAATGCCATCACACCCACCATTTTTATAGTTGAATGGCTGCTTTTTATTTGAAGCGCATTTATTTAAACCCAAAATCCTCTAATAATCTCTCATAGTCGCGCAACAGAAGTCTGACTTTGACTTGGGGGTGGGGTTGGGACTGTTGTGAAGTTTGGATAGGATGAGAGTGGCGCCGGTGGGGTCCGTGGGACCTGGGTTTGGGGTCGTGTTTTACTTCTTTAGCTTTTTGTTTGTTATTCTCTCTTTTTTCTTAACTGTTTTAATTATAATATAATTGTTTAAATTGAGATGGATGCTAAGTCGATGGGATTGGGATATAGTCATGCTACTTGTACATAATTATTTACGAATCAATGACATGACATGATATTAAAATTTGAATTTTGTTACATGTGCATCAAAATGTACATAATGGATTACATAATGTCGAATAAAACTTTACTATTTGCCAATTTAAAATACAATCAAATTTATCCAATATTTTTCTTTTGGGTTAATTTAACAAACGGTCAATGAACTTACCTAAAAATTACAAAACGGTCACTAAAAGTTAAAACTTGCGGAAACGGTCATTGAAGTTTCATGCGCTTTCATAAAGTCACTGAAATTTTAATTTATTTTACAAACGGTCACTGAAGGACCGTTATGATTTTAATTCAAATTTAAAGAACCAAAACACGTGGATATACAAGTTTGACCACCCCAAGTGCAAATTTCTTTTAAATTAGAATACTCTATATTTTTATGTGAACTAAAATAAATAAAGTGCATTAAAAGTTAGGAAATCTATGCTCGATCATACAAAAACATAGAAAAATATTATATCTCNCAAAATGTACATAATGGATTACATAATGTCGAATAAAACTTTACTATTTGCCAATTTAAAATACAATCAAATTTATCCAATATTTTTCTTTTGGGTTAATTTAACAAACGGTCAATGAACTTACCTAAAAATTACAAAACGGTCACTAAAAGTTAAAACTTGCGGAAACGGTCATTGAAGTTTCATGCGCTTTCATAAAGTCACTGAAATTTTAATTTATTTTACAAACGGTCACTGAAGGACCGTTATGATTTTAATTCAAATTTAAAGAACCAAAACACGTGGATATACAAGTTTGACCACCCCAAGTGCAAATTTCTTTTAAATTAGAATACTCTATATTTTTATGTGAACTAAAATAAATAAAGTGCATTAAAAGTTAGGAAATCTATGCACGATCACACAAAAATATAGAAAAACATTTATATCCCATATCTAAATTTATGGTCTTGTATGTATATAGGCGGAACGAAAATTAAAAGATCACTTTTACATTTTCCATCTAATTTACTCCAAATGTGACACTTAATAATAAAAAATTTGTACTTGAGATGGTTAAACTTCCATGTCTACGTATTTTGGTCCTTTAAGTTTGAATTAAAATCATAACGGTCCTTCAGTGACCGTTTGTGGAAGCACATGAAATTTTAGTGTCCGTTTTTACAAGTTTTAAATTTTAGTGAACGTTTTTTATAATTTTTAGGTAAGTTCAGTGACCGTTTGTAAAATTAACCTTTTTTCTTTTACATCATATTATGAAATTCATTATGTACAAGTAACAAAATCTCTAAAATTTAAATGATTTCCTTTTCGCTCTCCTTGACTCTTCCAAATTGTTTTTTTTTAATTCAAATGATTTCCTTTTCTCTCTCCTCTCTAACTCTTTCAAATTGCGTTTTTTTTTTCTCATTCTATGTACGTCATTCTGTAAATAATTTCATACAAGTAGCATTACTCATTGGAGTAAGGGTGACGGACTTCGCAACATTTTAAATTTTTCATGAGTTGTTTTGGGGAAATTACAGAAACTTCATTAAACAATATCCGTGCATATTTAGCAGGTAAAATAAAATTCCTTCTCGATTTCTTTCCTTGTGTTTCTATTTCTAATCGTATCCCATGGAAAGCCTAGATTGGGATTCATACACCTGAAAACAATTACACAAGTATTACCACCCTTACCCCCATCCCCCCAAAAAAAGAAAAAAAAGACGTGTATTTATATATAGGGGTGGACCCAGCACTTGGCTAGCCCCCGCGGCCGCCCGTGCTGGGTCCGTCGGAAACTTCAGACACTGCCGGGCATAGTCGCATAGGGAAGAAGAAGATGACAAAAGACGAAGAACCGCCAACACCTCTTGCTGCAGCTGCTGGGCTGAAGTTTGAAAAAATGTTGGGCCTCATTTTAAAAAAAAAAGGCCCAATTTTTAGCCCAATCCATTCTCCATGGGCCATGGCCGGTTAAAAGGGATGGGTCCAACTCCAACCCTCCGAGACTCCAATCTATTCTTTCTAATGTCTTTTGGGCAGTGCTGTGGAGGGCGATGGGGGGCGAGAACTTTGGGACTTCGGGTGAAATTTTTGTGAAATTGTTTTGAATTTTTGAGGACCGAGGAGGAGTGGAGGACGGTGGAGGCTGCTGGCTGCTGTGGTGGCTGCCTGGAGTGGCTGGAGAGTGAGAAAGTGAGTGGAGTATGGTTGTGAAGGTGGCGTCACGGTCTCGAACGGCTGGAGCGGCGAGCCTGTGGGGCGTGGACTGTAAGTTTTCTGGTTTTTGGGCTGGCTGGAGGCTGGGCTGTGGTTCAGTGGTTGTGGACCTGTGGCTGTGGTCTTGTGGTTGTGGACTGTGGAGGGATTTATCAGGTATGGTAAATGTATTATTTTTTTTCCGTTTTTGTTACTTTATTATTTTCTAATTGCTATTATTAGAAATGAATCATGAATTTATGATAAATGAAAATTTAAGTGATAGGTACAACCCCTGGTGTCACGCAGTGAGAATGCTCAGTTCCCCATTCGGCACGGCAAGCACGCTAACAGCTAGGCGTGAGGCCTATCTTACCAATAGTGCACTAATGATATGTGATCATATGCAGGTATTTCCCCTTCCATCCTACTCATAGCATGCATGTATGCTAGTTGTTCGAGCTTGCCGGACAGAGAANATCAGGTATGGTAAATGTATTATTTTTTTTCCGTTTTTGTTACTTTATTATTTTCTAATTGCTATTATTAGAAATGAATCATGAATTTATGATAAATGAAAATTTAAGTGATAGGTACAACCCCTGGTGTCACGCAGTGAGAATGCTCAGTTCCCCATTCGGCACGGCAAGCACGCTAACAGCTAGGCGTGAGGCCTATCTTACCATCAGTGCACTAATGATATGTGATCATATGCAGGTATTTCCCATTCTATCCTACTCATAGTATGCGTGTATGCCAGTTGTTCAGGCTTGCCGGCCAGAGAATGAGGTGAGTGCATCCTTGAGGCGTTGAACCTCGGGAGCCAAACCGACGGTCCGTGAAAGTTGGTATCAGAGCGGGACTGCTCGAGCATGCGATGTTGTTATGGGGCAACGTCGTGTGTTCTTGTGGAGAAAGATTTTGGGCCACGGATCATATCGGCAAGCGGCGGGACATGACTAAGGAAGCTGTGGGGAAGAAGGAT
>CAIGRL010124886.1:0-23364 GCA_903798325.1 Fraxinus xanthoxyloides | reverse complement strand
GAGAGGAGTAAATGAAGAGCTACTAATTCAATCAACAAATGAAGAACCAAATATCAATTGATTGCATATACACTTGATTATCCAACTTGTCTGTATGTTAATGAATTTTGATTAACAAAATTAGAAGCCATTGTGCCCCACTCCCATGCCTTCTCCACAAGGAAATCGAAATCAAGTAAATTTCGAATGCCTAATCTACACCGAGAAAACCAATTTTCTCAATAACAACGGCCCTTCGGAACTGTACACCTTAAACACACTAAAAAGAAGCTTCAAACCCGGTACCATCATTCCATGCACGTCTTGAGAGGAGCCCACCATGTTCACTCATACTCCCCTTTAATCTGTAAAAAGCTCGGTTACTCCTGACTGTCCTCAAAGGACCTGATCTATTACCGTGCCTTATTGGCAATGCAACTCCACCCTCGACTGAAGCTGGATACTGTCTTCTGCTTTCCAACACTTCAAGATGATCTGAACTGTACTCCATAGTTATGAAAGACGAGGCGTGTCCATATGTCAACCGTGGGGTAATCCCACCCGCATTCCACCAACTGCTATCAGAAGGCACAGAATCACCTTTGTAGTCTGAATCACGAGCTGAAGACTCCTTCTGACTACAAGCATCCCCACAAGTTTCGCCTGTGTCGTCATTATAGATGAGTTTGAGTGCCTGAACTACTTCTCCCATGAATGGTCGATGAGTCACCTCGGGATGAACGCACATGGAAGCAATGGCAGCCACCTTTGCCATGTCATCGAAATCATAGCTCCCGGCCAGAGAGGGATCCACTAATTGCTCCAAACCTTCTCTGCTCGTCAGTAGAGATCGTGCCCAAGTCACGAGGTTTTCTTGTCCGTGAGGTTGAGTCATATCCACAGGCTTCCTTCCTGAGAGAAGCTCTAATAGCACAACCCCATAACTGTAAACATCACTTTTGACGAGTAAATGCCCTGTCATTGCATACTCAGGAGCAACATACCTGCAACCACAGTTTAAAGGCAAATGTTAAAAAATGCTACGCATATGATCTTGACCTGGTAAAGTAAGGCAAATTTCACCTTACCACCAACAGAAAAAAGAAAGGAGAATTAATCACAACCCCGTTAAGTTATAGGCATTCATAAGGCTAACTAACTCACGGTCCTTAAGTTAATACATTAAATTAACCAGTCAATGCATGCACCTTATATTCATTATTTCAACATTCCAGACAAAGAAGTTTAATGGTATAGTTTGGTTCCACAAAATGGATTCTAGGATAGATACAGTTTCCTTTTTTTGCAGCAAGAAACATACCCAAAAGTTCCCATAACACGAGTCGATATATGATGACTTCCTTCTGTTGCTTCCCTTGCCAAACCAAAATCAGAAACCTTGGGAGTAAAATCATCTTCTAGTAAAACATTACTGGCTTTGAAGTCTCGATGAATAACACGAGGATTAGAATCTTCATGAAGGTAAGCAAGTCCTCTCGCTGCACCAAGAGCTATCTTCAACCGCGCATCCCAATCAAGAGGCGCTTTGCTCTTGTCAGCACCTGAAACATCAGCTACTGAATCGAGTCAAAATTTCAGGCCAAATTAGTTCATCCCTTCTTAAACTAAAGGTGTTTCTGCTATGTTATTGTAAGACACAAATATTACAAGCCAGGATCACACACGTTCCATCATGACTCACCCCCATCCCCCCACCAGGGCAGATCCTGATGAAGTGAAGCTTTGAATTAGATTAAGAAAATAATAAAAAAAAAAAAAGTATACCGTGTAAGTGGGACTCAACGCTGCCATTTGGAACAACCTCATAGACCAAGCAGCGTGTACGTTCTTCAATGCATATACCAATTAATTTCACAAGGTTGCGATGGTGCAATCGGCTTAGCATCTCAACTTCAGCAATAAATTCACGGTCTCCATTCTGATTGTCCCTTGTCAGTACTTTCACAGCTACTTCAGTTGCATCTTCCATGATCCCAAGATAAACACGTCCAAAACCTCCTTCACCTAAAATCCTTTTTGAACTGAATTTGTCAGTGGCTTTCTCTAGCTCTGTAAGTCTAAATGTTTTAACAGAAAGAACAGATGCAGGCATGGCAGAGACAAGAGACGCCGCTGTTGAACTGGCTGGGCTACTTGACCTCACAGAACCAAATCCTGCAACATAAAAGAAAATTCAAATGCATTTAAAATCTCCAACAGCTTTAGACAGTTGATCATCGTGGCTATAAATAGGGAAAAAAAAGTAGGTGCCAGAAATAAACAAATTTGTTTTTATTTCAAACTTGACAAGAGCTGATCATCGTGGCTTTATCTTGTGCTTTCGTGAGTAAGCTAATTTTATTCTGACTAACTACAAATATTGACATTTATGCAAGCCAAACAAATAAAACAAGAAGAAAAGAACAATCACAACTACAGGAACATAAATATTTTTATAATTGTAGTCGCTGCACAAGCAGATTCATATAATGACCAACAGGACATCTTTCAGATGTGTCTGAATACATAATAAACCTACAACCATCACGAAATCCATCTCAGCCTTGTTTGATAACATAAAGAATTTTGTGTCAGCAATTCCCACACAGACAGGGGTTATAAGAGTTTAGCAGAAGTTAAAGAAAGATAAAATTCTTTTATTTGCCACTCAGTCTCTGCACATCAGTTCTAAAATGTGTCCAGATTCACTTAAGACAGATGTAATGCAAACATGGCTTACATGCTTACCAGATCTTTTGTTTATAGATGATGTAAACACTGGATCAACGGCATTGGATGGTCTACCAGCTTTCCTGCACTTCAATAGTAAAGCAACTGTGGTACAACAAACAACCAAGAGTACAAATGCCGACAAAGCAATGACAAAAATTACTCGAGGGCTCATTTTCTGATTTTTGTCAACTAAATCTGCAGTAATAGGATACTGCTGATTTCCGGCACTTCCACTTGGACCGTCACCAGATAAAATGCCAGACGGTGGTGAAGAAGGGAGACCTGTACTAATTTTTTTTAGTCTCTAAAATAGAAAATTGAAGTGGTAAAGCATAAACATAGGAAGTTTGGATTGTACCTGGATAAGTAATGTGTAATACTTCATAATCACCAAAAAGGGTCCTATTTAGAGGTATCTTCTTATGTAAAAATCTTTGGTAAGTCAACATAGCAGTTGTATTATCAAACTTATCCCCCAGTGGCACCAAATTAATATCAACCACTGTTCTTCCTTGATCATGACTATCAGCAGTAGCGCCAATTATCATCACTTGACTTTGCATTAGGTAGGTGCCTGCTGCAACCTCAATTGCTAGCTCATTGACCTCTGAGAAGATAAGGTAGGGTGATACACCCAGCAAAAGTTTGACTTTCATTGGAAGTAGACAAGCACAGGGTGAGCCAATTGGAGCTGAAGTAAATGGCTCCGCACAAGTTTGACCACAACCTGTTAGATTATATATAAAAGTACTTCTCAATATATAATATAAAAAGGGAGTAAAAAAATTAGCAGTAAATGAAAGGAAGGAAATTTTAGTAGGTTTGTGGATTAGGCATGCTGGTTGATGATCTGAAGAAGGTGACTACAGCCTAAAAATATGCAATCCTCAGATGAAACAAGAAATTTATGCTTATGAAGACCAACAGAACCTGAACTCATTACATAATCCCTTTGGAGGTCATGAGAAATAGGAGTATCTTAGGAGATCAAGGCTTTGCTGAGTTGTTGGCCAAAACAACTTGAAGACCAATGGAGAACATCAGCGACATATCTAATAACAATGACAAGGCCCTTTGGATCCTCAGTTTCAAGTAGGCCAAAATAAATAGATGATAACGTGAAGGTTTCAAGCTATTCATGATTTATAAGAACTTTACTTGTAGCACGTGATTTTCAATTCATTTTTTATCAGAATACAAAATAAAACGTTTATCTCTAGCACACCTCAAAATTTCTAATGCTTAAAAAAAAGCCCCTTCTGGAGCATAATCTTTGCTGGCATGATTGTTCAGGCTTACTATTGAGTTTCTCTTCTATCATCTGCACACTTCAATACTTGCCTCTAGCACCTACAAAATCCAATTTCTAATGCTAAAATGAAACTCCCTTCTGGAGCCAACTCTTTGCTGATATGATTGTTCAGGGCTTAATATTGAGTTTCTTTTCTATCATTTTCACACTTCAATACGTACCTTTCAAAATCTACATTCTAAAGCTAAAAGAAAACCCACCTTCTGAAGCCAACTCTTTGCTGACATGATTGTTCAAGGTTTACTGACTTGTTTCTTTTCTATCATTCTCAAACTTCAACAAATCCAGAAACATTATATCATTCTTTTGAACCCCTTTTATCTGTAAACTTTAAGGAACTAGACGGATGCCGCAGCAGAAGAAGACTTCAAAAAATCTAAGAGGACCAACTGTTTACCAATATTATAGTAGCAAGAATACATTATTCCATGACACCAGAATTAAGCAGATTACGCACGCCTGCATTGCTTAGTGTTGTTTCTTCTCCATCCCATCAAGATATAATGGAAGTTAGGCTTAATAGCCTAGCACAGCATAACTTGATTATATACAATCCATTTTTCAGGGTTTCAAAGCCAGGAAAGCAAAGGTAATATTCAAGAGGTTGACTGCTGTTGAGATGAACAATATAAAATCGTAAAAAACAAGAAACAAAAGATACAGTCAAGCAGGTAATATTAATAAAATGGAGTTTGTACTGTACTAAGGAGTATTTGTTTTGTTGAGCAAATAAAAAATTGTCATCTTAGAGCATGAGTACTAGTCAATGTATTTGTAAGATGTTCAGGAGTAGCACCTGAGTTGTCTTTTGCCGCTCGTAAATACCAAAAATAACATCAATGGATAGTTTTCCATTTTGCATTTATATCGAAAGATTACTTGTATTTCATGGCCCAATGGAAATTACAATTAGATAAACCCTTTTTTCCCTCTTGCTACAGACTTCTGGCTCCCTAGAAGGTAAATCCATTTCCAATCCCAGATATTGGAGTGAGGGTGAGAAAGATGTCATTGACTGAATATTTACCGGGTGTAGCAGAAGGAGATGGAGAAATCACATGAGTTCTCACACGATGAGCGTGGTGGTGATGCCTTGGCAAGGTACTACCAGCAGGACTAGGATGTTCACCTAATATAATGAGTTTGATTTTATTAGCTTAAAATGAAAATAAATTACTTGAGATATTGAGAATATTGGATACCTTGAGGTGCTGGAGAAGGAGCAGGTGCAGTAGAGGAATACAAAGAAGGCTTAGACCGCCACCTCCGCTTTGCTACAAATGGAGCAAATGATGTACCCATTGAAGTTATACTCGCTGCAGACACTACAACATATATGGGATGAAATTCTTAAGACCAAGGGAACAAGAAGCAAGAAATCTAAAATGATTTATCTGAGTATATAGCAGATTCAGATTCAGCCTGAAGCACTGATTTACAACACGACTGAATCCAATAAAAATGAAAAGAGAATGGAGAAAGAAAACAAATGTAAGGAGAAAACAGCTTCCACTCCAACAAAAGGAAGTTGGCGAGTTTGCTAGTTTACCGCGTTCTAGAGAATTTTTCCTTGCAGAAGATGGTAAGCTTGGCAACTGAGACGGAGATAGGTAGATGTGCTGTAAAGGGGTCCCTGTAGATTGGAAAGTTTATCCAGAATAAACTCAGAAGAAGAGTACAGAAATACTCGAGCTCGCAAAAAACTACAAGTCTATGACCAAACTGATCTGTGCAGGCCGGACATGATCATTTACTACTGGTTGCAAGTTGAATGCGAATCTTACCCAACCAGTCATCTGACATTGTTTGTGAACAGGTTCTTGATAAAATAATTAGATTATTTGTCCATTCATAACAATTTGAAATCTTATGGGAAACTGACTTACTTTTAGGTAGCATTTTATTACATACAAGTAGATTACATTACTAGAAAAACAGTGGCAGTCAGTATGTATATGGCTATGTGCTTATAACTTTCTTCTGGAATTTAAATGCAGAAAGGTTATAACCAGATGCACTCCTCGTCTCCTAAGCTAAGAAGGCCTTGCTAGAGTTTTATTTGATTTAAAGTCAACATGATACCATATTTTTGGCTTTAATAACAAACACTTGACTCCAGCGAACTCTTCAAGTGGATATTTTACTAATTCAAAAGGAAAATCTACACAGCACAATGAACCTGTCAATTTAATACTTAACGTTGCAATCAGAGTCGGCAAGCATAATAGTTTCTTTTTTCTTCTATTTTTCTTTTCTTTTTGAGTCCCCAATTTCTCTATAACCACCAATACATAAAACATCATAATTAGTAGGAAGCAGAGAAAGCAGAAAAAATAAGTAAAAACCAAAAATTACCGAAATTAGTAGGAAGCAGAGTGAGCAGATGAAGAAGAAAAAGAAGCATCTTCTCTCTCCGTAAGGCAATTCACAAACATTGTTCTCAGAACAAAACCCTTTCACTAAGCACTTCCCAACAAAACTCTCCATTCACTTCTCCGCAAGATTTCATATCGTTTTGAGCTTCGAATTCTAAATCCAGTACGGTAATCAGTAAACCCTAGCTCAACAGCAACAACAATGCAGCTCGTTCCAGAGTACAGTTCATAGATCCATGTACTGCGGCAGTGATCTAAGTAAAATCTCTGCTAGTAAATTATTCCATAAACTGTATAGAGTAGAGAGAGATAGGGCGATACAGAATGTGAAATTGAGAGGGGGAAAATGGATCTTGGGAAAGTAAACACAAAGTGAAGATCTTGAGGCGATACTTAGACTAGAGAGAGAAAGGGCGGGTGGTGGGGAGCTTTAAATGCTGGTGGAGCCACCAGCAATCTCTCTGTCTGCATTTCGAGCTTAAATATACGCGTGTAGAACACGGACCAATGGAACATCGTGCGAATAAATAATTTTCCTCCTTCTGGTTTAATTATTTAAATGGAAATTACACCAGAATTTTAAATTTTAAATTTCAAAATTTAGATTTTTAAGTTTTTATTTCAAAAAATAGATTATAATTAAAATTTTAAAATATTAATAGTTATATTACAAAATTAAGCCATGTTTGGTATGGCTTAAAATTCAATTAAAATTGAAGATATTGTCGTTATTGGGTCTCACTCGTCTCATAAAAGTCAACAATAACGACTAGTTTTTCAATTTTAATCCGACTTTAATCTCTAACAAACACCCCCTAAATTTATATCTTCATTCTACCCAACAATACACTCAAAAACCCTCATTATTTCATTTTTCCATATTCTCTCCCAATCTCTCTTTAATCATCTCCTCTTCTCTCTCTTCAGCCACTGATGCAGCGATATTTTTGAGGTAGGGCTGAATCGCCAAAGGTTGACCGGATACAAGAACAACCACATACTTGACATTGTCACAAACATTCTTCATTGTGTCTAAACCTTGTTGAGGAATAGTAAGGTTCGAATTGTTCCCTGCAGATTCGGCATATTGAGGTTCTCCTACCACAACCACCGCGTAGGAAAAGTTGATGGATTTTACAAAATCCTCGTCCGGGCTTTTACCATAAGTGACTTCTGTACTTGGATGAACTGCAGTCGAGATCCCGTTAAAGATTGTGGTTGCAGTGCGGTTATTACCACCTTGTCCTTGCGAAGTTATTGTCGAACCATCACATTGTAGTCCATGATTGTTAGCATGGCTTCGCGCAATTAAGTGGTTGTTTTCTTTATGTTTCAATTTTGTGTTTTGAGTTTTGTGTTTTTAATGTCTATTTTGAGATTGTTAAAAATGTATTTTTTTTTTACATTTTGAAAAATCGTTTTCAAAAATAAAAAAAATGGAAAACCTGTTTACTTTCCCCTCCTCCCCTCTCTCTCTCAACGAAGCCACTACCACCACCTTCATCTCCAAATGAAACATGAACTTGTCCATGAAATCACCAAAGCTTGAGCTCATGAAATCAATTTCCCCAAAATCAATTCTCTCACGCAAAATTGTTGTGGTCCTCGAATCCATTCAATTCATATCTTACGTGGTATCCCAAATCAAGGTTATATACGCATTTCTCCGTGTTAACGAGAAGTTGTCATGGAAATGGACGCAATGTGAAAGTGTCGCTAAATGTGGGTTTCAAAAGTTGAAGAAACCAGACGTCTCAATGTTGTTAAATGGGTCGTGAGTAGTTGTTGTTGGGGACTCTTAGGCGAGGTTAATAGTGGTTTCTTTGTTAGAGTTGGCCATGGTTCCAAGGCGATGAAGAAAATCAGAGGGGATTCGTTTAAGAGATATAGCTATTATTCAACTACTGTTGATGAAATTGGGATGAATTTTGATTTTATGTAGGGCACCATATGTGAGAAATTTGACCAACTTGATGTTGGAATTCAAGTTGGATTTTGGGTCGACTATTCTTTGTTTGGGCAAAGGCAGTGACGGTGGCGCAGTGGTGGTTTGCGGTAATTGAAAACACCCAAAATGCGTTTTGAAAATTTTGGTTTGATTATAATTGAAAACACCAAAAGCGACAAATTTGTCGTTTTCAGTTTTCTTTATAAATTTTTATTTTGTTTTCGAAAATAGGAAAGATAACACATTTTCACTATTTTGAAAAATCGAAAATAGAAAATGGCTTGAAAACAGTAAAGAGAACATGCCCTAAGACTTTGATGCCTTCTTGGGGAGTGGAAGTACTAGGACATCGTCATTCTCTCCGTTCTTCAATAGTACAAGTGATTTTCTCACAGCCTCCCTGGCCAAATCTCTGTGAGTGAGTTGATAGAAAAATTATATAACATGAAAGATTCTATGTTTGTATTATATTAACTGGCCTGGTTTTCCAAGTTGATCAACTAAACTATGATCTGCCATGGGATTCTCCAAGAGGCCCATGCTGAATTTGACTCTCAAAATCCTTCCGACGGCTTCATCAATTCTACTGATTGGAATGAAGTTGTTGTTTGCCATAGAGTTTAAAGTATCAATAAATGTTATATGGTTGAGAGGGACCATAACCTGAAAATTTCATAGGGGAAAACTTAGTGTTAGCATTTGATGCACATTTTTTGAACAATCACAATATTGTATACCGCAACACATGGAGCAAAGACATAAGAAATACCAGTAGCTCTGGCTTCAAGGGCAGTTGCAGCACCAATCCTCTTCACAAGGTCTTTATCACTGCATAAATTTATAAAATTCGGGGATGACATTTATCACGCATTGATCAATCAAAAAGAGATTTAATAATTAAAAGAAAGATCGATTCTCTGGAATTCTTCCTTTCTATGCCCTTATCGGATATTCCTCAATGTCCCAACGATTCTTGGAATGTGAGACGCAGATGATCAATCATTATGGTACTTAACTAGTAGCTCCTAGGCCAACATTGTGGGAAATATAGTAGCCTTGTAAACATTGTTGTGACCATGAACAACATCAATCCCATAAATCCATTCACCATATCCACCCACTCCTCGGCCTTGGCCTGTTCACGTGGCACGCTTCCGCCACCACTTAAGAGGCTGCCGATGGAGTAATCTCTCATCATCTCTGATGTAGCAACACATCGATCAATCTGTGCCATCTGACTGATTTTCTCTTTGAGGGTCATATGGTCCATGAGAACCTTTATATGAGTATTCATCGGCTGGTTCAGATCCTTGTAGTGTGTTCAACTTTGAATCTGCTACCAATGCTGATGCACATAAAAATAGGATATTTGCATAGCTTCAAATTTGATTAGGATCGATTATCTAATTTGTATGATAATTTAGGGCTTGTTTGGCATATATTTTAATCTAATTAAAATTGAAAATATAGTCGTTATTGGGTCTCACTCGTCTAATAAAAGTCAACAATAACGACTAGTATTTCAATTTTAATCCGATTTTAATCTCTACCAAATACACTATTAGTTTAAATTGAATAGAATTAGGTACTCGATTAACTTCATATGTGTATTAGTACTCAAAACACAATTTTCCCCCAAAGTTTTATTCTTGATACTGTAATTTTTACATGTGAGCACGTTTGAATGTGTTAAAAAGTATTTCATAATTACTAACTTAAAATTAAATTCTATTATACGTTAAAAAATTTGTATTGGGTGGGTCAATTGAATACCTAAGTGAGAATAAATCGAAGTTACAATTCATACTTTTACAATTTTACTGATTTAAAATTTAAAATAAAAATATAATATCAAATTGATTATTTTAAATGTCTAATATTCCTTTTCACTATAGGACGTTCAAAATTATATGGTGCACAAACAAGTAATTTTCAATCATCAGTAGATAATATTAGTAAGTGCTTTGGTAGATTAATTATTAGAAGGACAATGATGGTTTGTTTGTTTCTACCAGTGCGATATGAGTTGGAGGGACGTCTTGATATAGAGATAATTGTCATTTGCCTAGCTTCACAATGTCTAATTTGCAAAAAATGTCGAACTCATGGTACTCGAGGTAGAAACCAATGCATAAAGTGTTGTCATACAATCTTCAACTTAACGCAAAATACATGTATCCCTATTAGCCGATGTAGGTGAAAGACGTGTGTTACATATCTCGTTCGTGGAATTTAACAGTTCATGGATTTTCTCATTTTCCTTGTACTATCTTAGCACCACATAAAATGGATAATTTAGGCTATGTTTGTTTCCCACTGTTTCACCCCAAGAATGAAAATTTAAGCCGTTGGTTTTCAAACTATGGGGCCCACACAGAGAGAAACTTGTCAACAATTGCGGCTCTGCTGACAGACTTCTCCTTCCAACGGTCAAAAAACTTCTAAAATTTGAGAAAAAACGTAAAACAAACAGGGACTTATTAGTAAAGATTGTGTAGAGAAAAAAATAATAAATGCACCACATAATATTAGGTCAAGTTATACTTGAAAATAATTATGGGCCGGGTCATAAGAGACCGGTTCACGATCACACACAGTATGGCGGGCTCGGGTCATTCGTTATAATCCACGAAAATTATATGAATACGAAGTACCAGCTTCTTGTAGTCCACTCGTCTATGATCTCTCTCTCTCTCTCTCTCTATCTCTATCTCAGGATTCTCAGCAGTCAGCGCATTCGTCAATTCATGGCTACTCAAGGTCAAGTTATTACCTGCAAAGGTACTCTCTCTCTATATATATATATATATATTTATATGTGTATCTATGTTTGTCAATTTGGACCGTGGGCTAAGGTAGTGTGATTTAGCGGCGGTGGCATGGGAACCAAACAAGCCATTGGTGATCGAGGAGGTGCAGGTGGCGCCGCCGGAAGCCGGAGAGGTCAGAGTCGAGATCCTTTTTGCTGCTCTCTGCCATACCGACGCCTACACCTGGAGTGGCAAGGTACTGTACAAATGTATAAACTTATACTATAGGCGCTGTTTGGTTCATATTCTCCGAATAAGGTAATTTTGCTTGTCGACCATAATTTTTTCCAATTTCTTAAACATACATTCTAAAAAAATCTACAGGCCCACATATATGGAAATGCTGATTGAAACAAATTTTTTTTTCTGTGAAAATATCGCATTGCATTTTCGGATTAGGTAATAGGACGTTTCAGCACACTTAATTCACCCCTCCAGACTCCCAAAAATGGAGAGGAAAGCAAATAAGGAGAAATAACCAACTTGAGTCTATTGATGTTCTTATATTACTTTTTCTGTGTGTTCTAATCTGTAGTTTATCTTCTTTGAAGGATCCTGAAGGTCTCTTCCCATGTATTCTTGGTCACGAGGCTGCAGGGTATGTTATGTTTTAGTGTTGCATAGATCCACCCCTCTTGCAGTTGGACTTGGACCCTTTTCGTGTGAAGAAATGTTAGGTTAGAATTTGATATTTTCTATTATAATTGTAGAATAGTGGAAAGTGTTGGAGAAGGTGTTACTGCTGTTCAACCAGGAGATAATGTCATTCCTTGCTAACAGGCAGAATGTAAGGAATGCAAAATTTGCAAGTCTGGAAAGACAAATCTATGTGGAAAAGTAAGGTTAGCTACTGGAGCTGGAGTTATGTTCAGTGATCGCAAGAGTCGTTTCTCAATCAATGGAAAACCTATTTATCATTTCATGGGAACATCAACATTTAGCCAATATACTGTTGTCCACGACGTCAGTGTTGCAAAGATTGATCCTAAAGCACCTTTGGAGAAAGTATGTCTGCTTGGCTGTGGTGTTTCAACAGGCAAGTCGATATTTTTTTATTTTTTACATATTTGCATTTGATGCTTTCTTACGATTTATCTGTAGCTATCTAGCACTTCTTGTTTTGTGACGTATCTCGGAAATGATTACTTTTATTCCCTTGTGTGAAATTTATCATTCACGATTTTATTTTAACTTTTATACACAATGATGATTAATAAAATCCTCTAATGTCCATTACTTTTTAGTTGTGTTATTGTCCTATATAATCCTTTTGTAATTCTCCCAACTCAGTTACTGGTATTGTGATTTTCTTCTTTAAATGAACTTGCTTCTCTGTGATGAGATTTTACTTTTAAATAGAAGAGAGGTAGTCGCAGTGGGTTTGAAACCCTAAACCCCACATCCCCCTCCACCTCCAGTTCGCTCACAGAATATATCTGCCCATCCAGATTTTTCTCTGTTCCTATAACTTATTTTAAGTATCCCTATAGATCATATTCCAGTTGAGATTATCTATGTGACACGTCTTTGTCATATTCTTCACACTGTATAATTTGCTTTATCTAGGCCTTGGAGCAGTTTGGAATACAGCAAAGGTAGAACCAGGTTCCATAGTTGCTGTTTTTGGCCTTGGCACTGTTGGACTTGCTGTAAGTTTCGGTGGAATTATCTAATTCTAGTCCTAATCATATGGTTATGATGGTCAATATCTTGAGTGCTATTCTAGGTGGCAGAGGGTGCAAAAGCTGCTGGTGCTTCACGAGTAATTGGAATAGACATCGACAGTAAAAAATTTGATATAGGTATTCATTTGCAGCTCCACCCCTATGATCCTAACATAAACATGAGTCGCATGCAATTAATTCTCCACAATGATCTTTAGATAGTGTGTCTATGTTTTGTATATCATTATAAGTTGATTACTTGGGATCTTTATGGTAATCTGTGTTGTGAGAAAGAAGGAAATTCTGACTTTCAAATGTGATTTTTGCTTTCTCAGTTTGTGCTACTTTTATTGAGTGCAGAGAGTCGAGAACCTTTTCTGCTAAAATAAATCTTAATTATTTAGGACAGACAGTCGATATATCACTATTCTACATGATCATAATTTTGATTTGTTTACTAAGAATATATTGTCATGAAGTCGTGGATATTTAAGTTCTTACAGTGTACTTGGTTGCTTACTAGTGATTGGTGAAGAAATGAAACATTTTTCATTTTTATCATTATTGGTTCAAATTATTATCTGCAGCAAAGAATTTTGGTGTCACTGAATTTATCAACCCGAAAGACCACGAGAAACCAATACAGCAGGTTATCGTGGATATGACAGATGGTGGGGTCGATTATAGCTTCGAGTGCATTGGGAATGTCTCTATAATGAGGGCTGCTCTGGAGTGCTGCCATAAAGTAACTTCTTCAAAAAATTATTCTCGAATCATACAAATGTTATACCTTGCATTCGAGGATGCTGAAATTCTGGTTTGTCTTGTAGGGGTGGGGAACCTCAGTTATCGTGGGTGTTGCTGCGTCTGGTCAAGAAATCTCAACCCGCCCATTTCAGCTTGTGACAGGTCGTGTCTGGAAGGGCACAGCTTTTGGTGGTTTCAAGAGCCGTTCTCAAGTCCCTTGGCTCGTCGACAAGTATATGAAGAAAGTAAGTTCATTATTTTTCCCAAACCTGCATTTTTCACCAGTACTACCTTCTTGCAATTTTTCAAAATCGATTTCTCATCCACCTTATAGGAAGTCAAGGTTGATGAATACATCACCCACAATTTGACTCTTGTGGAGATAAACAAAGCTTTTGATCTGTTGCATGGAGGAGACTGCCTCCGTGTGGTGCTGAATATGGGTGTTTGATGTGATTCCACTGGTATGGCTGTGGGTCAAGAGGGGTTTGAACCTGAATATCAGATCGACTTGGAAAACATAAAAATTTGTACCGACTCACGTATTATGCTTATCAATAATGATTTTGCCTTCTCTTGGCGTCTCTTTTTCTGTGTGTCATTGAATTTGAAAATCCTATTAAGTGATCTTTGATTCATAATAACTTCATCAATCATTTTTAGAATTTCTCTCCTTTTGTCGAGATCTGCATAGTAATTGGTATCCGTTCTCAACTATTGTTCAAGATATTTTGACATTTAAAGCTCTGCATGCCATAATGCCATTGAGTTGAACAACTACAATATCATATAAAATCTGGATATTGGCGTTGCACTTGCCACGTTAAATTTATATCATTAGGATAAACAGCAACTCTTATTATCTTAAGGCTGGCCAAAAATTAATATTTTTAATTTTTAAACTTGACAGAGACAACCTAATCAATTGCCCTTCTATGATGTTTTAAGCTAGACCTAGAACATACGGAAACAAACTAAAGTTGGCCGACCAACTTGAAATTTGTCCAAAATCTTTAGTGACCAAAAATGGTTTTTAACTTCCGTTAATGTGAAAAGATTGACATATATAATGTTCGGTCATGTGCTTCCTGTTCCAATGGAAGCAATTTGTTAGTAGTATTAATTTCCTTTTTTATTTCTTTTTTGCCAAAGCTACAAAGTTAGTTCGTTGTGTTATTGTAAAACATGAGAAAACTTGATCAACATCAACAATTTCCAAATACAAGTTTTGACAGATTTAGTAATATTTTTATTTTTTGAAAGGTAAACAAAATTAGTCATATAGAACAAGATGTGCTAAAATGTTAGGTGTTGTTCTCTTTGTATTTCAGTTTTGAGTTTTGAGTTTTGAATTCATTTTGGGTTTTGTGTTTTGAGTGTCCATTTTGAGATTGTTGAAAATGTGTTCTTTTTGTCATTTTGAAAAATTGTTTTCAAAACACCCAAAACAAGTTTTGAAAATTTTGGCTTGATTATAACTGAAAACACCCAAAACGACAAATTTGTCGTTTTGTGTTTCCTTTTTTGTCATTTTGAAAAATTGTTTTGAAAACACCCAAAACAAGTTTTGAAAATTTTGGCTTCATTATAACTGAAAACACCCAAAACGACAAATTTGTCGTTTTGTGTTTCCTTTGTAAATTTTAATTTGTTTTCAAAAACGCGTTTACGAAAATAGGAAAGAGAACGCGTTTTCACTGTTTTGGAAAATCGAAAACAGAAAACGACTTGAAAACAGCAAAGAGAACAGGGCCTTAACTTTTGACATTGGTAAAAGGACCCACTTCCAAAGACAAGTTCACACGACGAAACCTATTATGACTGAGTAATATGGTTACTATAGTGTAAAATCTTTGGGTCAACAAAATAGAATAAGGGGATGGGAATGTTGGATTGAAAAACTATTCATATCGGGACATCCGAACCTCAAGCACGACAAGTTGTTATCCAACTCAAAGAACCAAATTATACAAGCAAGGATAGATGTTTCCTTCAAAGCACGTAGATCTTAGAGTTTCACCAAAATACTTTGAAATAGTGTCTAAAGTTACCATAAGCTGGATAGAAATGAAACGAAGAGGAAAATTCTACGCATAACAAGAGTGATCCTAGCTATGTAACATATTTAGCAACTGCATTATTTCTTATATGGAAATTTCCCCATATACTCACGACTACACATTCCAAATTACAAAATGCAACAAGGACAACATGATAGTAAAACATTTTCCTGTTTTGTATGAAATTCCAAATATAAAAGAATTTCATTCTAATAAACTTTGAATTAGAAACAATTTAGCTAGCCTAGTACTGCATTTTTTTCTTACAAGAAGTCCCATAAGAGATAACAATTAAGAATATCCTAAAACATTTTCTAGGATAGTAGGAAAAGAAATATCTGCAACAGGTTCTTGGAAAACAAAATACAAATTAGCAATAACTTACAATGAAACTGAGTATTCATAGTTTAGCAAAATATAAATAGAACTTTCAAACCAAGGATTGAATCAAAAGAATGTATGAAAGGGATTCTTCTGTGCAAAAACATTAACAGGAGGGAAATTTATGCGCCTTACATACAAAATTAGAGTACTAAAAGATAGAACCTGACTATTCTCAAAATTCACCAGAAACAATAATTTTCCCCATTTTTCTCTTGAAGAAAATTTTAAAATTTAGGGAAATCAGTTCCTGATATTTTCCATCATTTAAGCTTTTAGAAGAGGTTGTTCAGCATAAACTTGGAAATCAAACCAAGTACCTGCATTATTCAGGGGAGAACATATTAAATCCAGGAGGCACGGGAGCTTCCAAAGCTCCTAATGAAGACTGATTCTCAGACATCCAACTATCAAAGTGAAAGTCCAATGAGTCTCAATTTATATTTCAAGGAAATGGGAAACCAATATCATATGTGAAGGAGCAATTATCTGCTGGTGATTCAAATTGCCGACGACAGTCATTTTCCTGTGGTCCATTTTGATGATGGGAATCATCTTCTCTTGTTACACTTTGCATTGAAGGTGCAGCATGGTGATGTTGGTAACTAACTACAGGAAGTTGTTAGTGGTTGCACCGGCTGAGACAGGCATCCAAATTACAACCAAAATCAGTGAAACTTGTGTTAAAACCACCTTCAGTTAGATTCCCTTGCTGGAAAATATATTGACCATCATTTGACAGAATATTAGGATAACTGTGTAGTGAGGGCGAAGAATTTTCATAGGCCTTAACTTTGTTGGGCTGGGAGGTTACGAGGGACCAAGAATGCAAATGATTTTGAAAGTCACTGCCTATGTCGGGTTGGTTGGACAGAAGGGTCTTCAAAAGTGCAGTAGGTCCATGAGGCTGAAAGACCAATTGGGACTGGGAGAGACAAGTTTTCAGTATTGTTTCCTACATTCGACTGAGATGCTACCTGTGACTGTGAAGGCAATACCGTTACCAAGTTGCTAGCAGGGAAGGGTTGAGAAGGCATTGAATTTCTAACTAAGTAGCTTGAATATGGTTGGGAGGACATTTGAGGTTGAGAAGGTATGCGGTTTGAATAAAAACCTCCCATGTTTGGTGGAACAGACACTCTGGGCTGGGAATACACTGTATTAGCAGTGCGGCTCCCCATTGTTGGCTGATTGGAGCCACTGTAGCTATTTAGTCCTGGATTCTCGGAATCTGGCCAGCTCTTCAGAAAGGGGACACTGTTCCATACACTTCGATTTCTAGCACTTAAGGTACCATTGCTATTGGATGTATTTTGTAACTGTTGGGCAACAAAATATGGTTGAAATCTTTTTCTAGGAACAGAAAATCCAGGTGGTTGGCTTCTGCCTTGATTTATGATATTTAATAGGCTATAATTGGGTGGTAATGAAGTCGATGGTGGAACTTGAGTGGTTTGTGAAAGTCCTCTCCAAAAAGAAGTATTGTCGACGCTAGGAAGAATGGGTGGCACATTATCACTTTTCTTCAAGCTTTTCCTCTGAGCTCTCCAGAACTCCTCCTTTTCAGTAGCATGACAATGGTCAAGACTGGAAATGCCAGTTCCCCAAAGGGAACATGGAGCAATTGAGTCACAAACATAACAGTGACACTGAAATTAATACAAGTAGAAATCAAAAAGGTAGCACTTTTACTCAAACCAAATACAAAGGAAAATTTAAAGAGGCAAGAGCTATAATCTGGAAAATTACCTGGTCACAATGCATCTCATGGGGAGTAGAAGCAAATGGAAATTTAGCACAAATATGCCGTGGGTGAGGAAAGTCTCTGCATGCAACCTGTGATAAGCAATGTCAAACAACGTCTCATACAACCAAACCAAACAGAAAACCAATTTTTTTGTAAGGTGGAAATGAGTTTAACAAAGTATAGCAAATGTTAAATAGGTACTACATTAAAAAGAAGAACAAGAAGGCTCTTGGATCCTATGCGATAAAAATAATAATCATGGGCAACACTAACCGTGCATTTAAGTCAAGGAAAATGAAGATAATCGAAGAACTGAATCTGAAACGATCCATTTAAAAAAAAGGCAAGATGTGTCATTTAAAATTATCTCAATTCACAATGAGTAAGATGTGCCAACATATTAATACTATTCATTCTTTGCGAAGACTATATAACTACAAAATTGTAATGCACAACCAATTGAATTAAAGAAATCAAACACAAAAAGGTACACAAGCTGTAAGCTCAATTCAATCATGTCATTCGAGTAAAATGAAGATAAAAGCCGATGAATAATCATTGCAAATCCACATGCTAAATAAATCCAACAGTTTCATATTATCCTCTTAAGGAACCATTAAATCAACAATTATTCAGCTTGTGTTTTGACATGATGTTCATAGAATAGACATCTGCATTTTGCTGTCGCAAACATGATATATTCACTAGTCAAGAGCAGAAATTGCCTGAATTAATTGTCGTGTCAATAAAATACATGTCAGCTTCCTTCTTTCAAATCTCATGATATCCAGATGACCCTTATTTTCGATAAATTTGAATCAGCTTCCTTATTTTTCGTTGTCTTGTTTGATTCATCGCTACGTATACAATCATTCGCAACCACATCACACAACGTTGATTATCTTAAAGTAGTAAATAGAAAAAATGTGGTTACGTGTCCTGCCTTCACCTCAAAACAAGCTTAAACGAATAGATTAAATAAACTAGATGATGCATATTAAAGAGCAACACTACCAAAGCTTCTTGTTGGTTCAACTTTCCCAACTGAGTTTCTTTAACTTTAAACTAATTAAGATTATCTGGACATAAATAAAAGAAACTAAACACTGCATATAAATAATCAATACGAATGCACCAACCTTCTTGCCTCAAAACGAACGTGAAAAGAAAAAACAAAATACCTGACCCTTTTCTGCAATAACAACCAAATCATCTGAATCATCAACGTTGACTCTGCCAACTTCAACTGCCAACAGCTTATCTGGGTCGCCATCCAAAATCACACAATCATCATCGTCAGAATCCTCAATTTTTGCAGTGGGCTTCAAATCTTCCGGGTTCGGAATAGCTTCTCTCACAACCATTGCTTCATCGAAATCAACTGCATTCGCCTCCACTTCGGCTAATAGCTTCGATAACCAATCATGGTTTTCTACATCCCAACCGTCATCAAAACCTTCTTTTCTGGTCTCCCCGAAACCGGCCTCCTCATCGGAGCTCATCTCGAATATTAACGGGGTGGGATTTTCCATCACAGATGAAGAACCTTCACTTCTCAAAGATTTTATGAAAAACCCACAGCAATCGTCAGTTTCTTCGCTTCATCAAATAAAATTCAAATTAGATAATGGTTTCTGAAAAAGAGAAGTGTTGGAAAAGATCAAAGAAACTTCAGAGTTTCACCGTTTGGGGAATTTCCTGGAAAAATTCTTAAAATGGATTTAATAAACCAATAGAAAAGGTGAATAACCTTTTCACTATTAGGACTAATTTCACAAATTATAAAAAAAAAATCGACGATTGACTAACCTGAACTTGAAACGGAAAGATTATACAAACACGAGAATTTACAAAGAGAGAGACGGAGAACGCCAGAATTCTTGAAATTGAAAGGCGTTCGTTTCACCTACTTTTGAAAATCAGGGAGCCGTTTCAGTTTTCAGTTTCCACTCCCGCGTAGTGTGCGTGTGCCTGTTCTTGTGAGTTGACTCGCGACTCGCTCATGAGTGGGCGAGTGAGCGCAAAAAATCAAATTTTAAATATCAACTTTGTATTGTCCTAGTTTGATCGTAATAAGGATAAGTACTCCTACCAAAAATACTGTCTTTATAGTATTATAATACGTATTTGTTTGACTGATACGCGTACATACCGACAATACGTGATCAGATTACAAGATGACATAATTTAAAAAAAAAAATCGACAATTACAATTTATGTAATTTTTTATGTTTATGTAATATTTGGAAAATGGCGTTTACACATTTATAGCAAATTACAATTATTCATAAATCATGATACATGTACAATATTGACAACATTATTTTTGGTATCATCATATTCATCCATTTTAAAAATTTATTTTCTATATTACATGCTAGAATTATGACAACACGTGATTGTTAACAATTATTGTCAATTAATGTTGTATATATAGATTTATTAATATAAACGATGATTTAACAAAAACATCTTTTGACAAGTACAATGATTGTAATGTACATTGTATCAAAATTTTTAATATTGTAACATTGGATTACGATAATCTTGTAATCTACTCACAACAATGGTACGATATTAAAAATTTAATAATTACAATTTATGTCATTTTTTTAATTTTTTTTTTTTACGTTTATGTAATATTTGGCAAATGACAATGTACGCATTTCTAGCAAATTACAACTATGAATATATACAATGATTTAGAAAATTACATCTTTTAATAAATATAATAATTGTACCCTACCCTTGTGTAATTCCCGATTCTTATGTA
The DNA here is from genome assembly GCA_903798325.1 of Fraxinus xanthoxyloides. Taxonomy (NCBI): domain Eukaryota; kingdom Viridiplantae; phylum Streptophyta; class Magnoliopsida; order Lamiales; family Oleaceae; genus Fraxinus; species Fraxinus xanthoxyloides. The sequence goes on along the minus strand of CAIGRL010124886.1, from coordinate 2,835 downwards.
TGTAATCTTTCTCTTTATAAGAATATAATATGGTTTTTTCTTTGTTTGACTATTGCATATATATGTCGATGACATGTAATTATCAATTACAATTTATGTTTTTTTTTTAATGTAATATTTGACAAGTGACGGCGTACACACTTTTAGCAAATAACAACTTTTAATTTATGTAATTATTTGGCAACTTACGTCTTTTAATAAAAACAATGATTGTAATGTATATTGTGTAATTCCCTATTATTATGTACGTAATTTTTCTTGCCTTATGGGAATATAATACCTTTTTTGTTTAACAATTACGTGTATATACCGACAATATATATTTTTTTGGCAAATGACAGTGTATGTAATTCTTGACAATTTAATTAAAAAAAAAGAAAAAAAAAATTGCAGCTGCGATTCCAAATTTTTCACCTTTATTGCAATTTTTAGATGATTGTTGCATGTTTATTGAGCATGTGATTAAGCGTCTTTCATTGATGTGTAATGATATAAGATAAGTGTGTAACGATATAAGATAGGTGCTTAAACATGGACTCACACTCTTGCATCTAGATCAAGAAATATTAGTCTTAGACCGGATATCAAAGGTTGACGCTTTGTTTAATTTAGGTTGTAGGGTCAACTACTCTATCAATTGGGATATATAGTTTATTGTAATCATAGCAACGGAGCTCATGAGTAGTAGCTCTAGTACGCCTAAAGTTTATTAAAACATAATAAATTTTTATAGAGTTTAATTCTATAACATGATCATATTGGAAAAAATAAAAAATAAAATTTACTTGACTGCTTTATAGATTACCTCGATACGTTTTGAACTAATGATTGATGTACTTGAACATTGATCTTTCAATGTGCCACGAGTGAGATTAATGAATATCGTCAAATATTTCAGTAAGTTGGGAGCAAGAGGAAGTGAAGTAGCAGTATAAGTTCATGTTATCAGTATTTTGCAATGACTAAATTGATTATGTCATTTGTTCACCTAAAAAGTTTATAAGAAAATGCAAACTCAAATGAGGTGATAATTAGAAATGGCGAAACGTCCATTTTTGGTCAAATAGTAATTATTCGATGCCCGGTGGGGCAATACATGCACAAGAAGTCAGATGGGTGTAATAGAGAAAATTGAAAGTGTGTTGCTTATGTAATTCTGTATAATTCGAGAGTGTAGTCTTCAGCATTTTAGTGGAGTGAGTCCATGTCAATTATTGGACTAAAGAGTTGAATAGATTGAATCCGATTGTTAGATTTTGAATTGTTTAAATTCGATTAGACGCAACTGGTATAGCTCAAGAATTATACCATAACTTAAATTATATAAATAATTAGAGTTTGAGAATTGTACAGTTGATCATATCATAATATTGATTGATCACGACACTCAACTTGACCCAATCATCAAAAGAGATTCATGTGATTAAAACTTGAATTTCAAGTTCCCACATTATCAAGAAGTCCTGGTTCAATTAAATCAAGGAAGAACGTTGCTCTGTTTATATGTCTATATATAGATATAGAAACAAGTACCATTTGATTATTTTTTTTATCTGCTCATAGTTTTATCTAAAAATAAGATAATATAATGCATATTTTAATCTATGGCCTACCGGGGCGAGGCCAATGTCTCAATGCTAATTTTTTTATTTTTTATTTTCAAGGTCGAATACCTACTTACTCTATTTTGTATTATTCCCAATAAGCACATTCGAGTCTAGAAATATGATAAAAAAAATTATGTCAACCATAAGAAAATTACCATTCAATAAGGACTACTTTGAGTCTTGATGTATAACATTTTAGCTTCCCAAAGATTCGTATAATTTCCTTTATCACGATCTGATACTGGTTTATTTAGATTGTTACATTCGTCTGCTAAAATCACGACAAAAGCTCGTAGCTCGCACACAAGTAAGATGTGGTGGCATATTGAACTCCAACTATTACATTAATACAAAATTGGTCGTAATGTTGTGGACTTTTAATGGATTTTGATTGTTCTCCTTGTCCAAAGTGATTAACCACTTCATTTAACAGGAAGTTAGATTTTTAGTTCTACGGTACAATTGACTAATTTCATCAAATTGTTACTCCAAAATTATTAATCATTAACATGACCTTTTTCGAAATTCAAATATCGTCTTTTAAATTTGATTTTAAATAAATTTCACTTCTACATAAACCACGAGGTGATGCCCCCGTAAACAAGCATTACAGCCACATGAAGCTATCTGGGGAATTAATATTAGGCTACGACTGTCGATTTACCTCATTAACCTTAAAATGCAATTAAGAGACTAATACTCTGATTTTGGATCAAATTAATGGGTAAAATAGTAGAAGAGCTCCCCAAACTTTGACACCGCTTTACTTTTATCTCCAACCTTTAAGAGGTAACATCTTCATCCTCAACCATTCATTTTGGTAGCACTTTGGTCCTAGGTGGACAATTTTACCCTTATATATAATAAACTAGTAAAAAATTTGTTCAACAAGGCAGTTTTGCCCTTATATATTGAAATCAATTAAGTAAATAAATAAAAACATTGATAAAATAAGATAAGGAAAAAATGAAAAAAATAAAAATAAAAATTAACGAAGTCACTATGGGTTCACAAAGATTTTTCTTCTAAAGACAACGTCAAGAATAATCAAATTAATATTTGAATTACATCAATAGTCTAGGGACGTTATGATGTTGGCGCCCCCTAGGCGATTATTACCATCATCCAGTGGCGAATCCAGGATATTGAGCCACTTAGGGCGACCGTTGACCGCTAGCGAGATTGTTTATTAATATTTAATTAAATAATATTAAAAAATTCTCAATCA
>CAIGRL010124870.1:0-11521 GCA_903798325.1 Fraxinus xanthoxyloides | reverse complement strand
ATGTTTTCTTTTAATAGGTTTGTAGGTTTTGAGAGTTAGGAAAGTGAAGAGGTAGGATGTTTGGAAAATGAAAGGTAAAATGTTTGGTGTGTTTATGACAACTCTTTATTTTGGATGGCCTATTTTCACATATAAATACGATCATTCCTTTTTCATTCATCACAACCAAAACAATCACGATTCTTTTAGCTTTACTCCTTGCATTCTCACTCATTTTCCTTGAGAGATTATTGACCAAAGAAGGATATTTCTTTTAGTGGAGCTTTGAGCTCAACTACTTGTACATAGTTTGTTTAAGTCATACGACAAATAGTTGGGCTATTGTATTCTGGAGGGGACAAGTCATAGAGAGGTTATGTTGCACCGTATTTTAGGATTTGTCAACCGCAGAGGGCTTGAATTTCCTTAACGAGAGCGAGATACCCACGCCTCACTCTGTTTGATTTCGTTATATTCTATTCATTTTATAACTTATTTTTTTATTATTGAAATTTCACCAAAAATTTGAAGGAGAATTAAATAAATGTAGTTAGCATCTGAGAAGCCTGTTGACAATGTAGGAGATCTCAACAAGCTTTCGTTTTAAGGGAGTTCATTTTAAGTAGCGGAAGGGCAATGCCCTATTTTACCTCAGTCTTCTCAAAGTCTCCTACATCCTTACTGAAAGGAATCCAAATAGGGTCTCTACTGACAATTTGAACGAAGAGGAACTTAAGGTTCATCAAGGAAAGGTAGAAAAATATAATAGAGATGATTATAATTGCCGATGTTATATCTTGAATTGCCTAGCGGATAACTTTTATGATTATTACAATCCTACTCACCTTTGCAAAGAAAATGTGGAAAGCTTTACAAAATAAATATAATTTTCAGGAAGCTGGTGCAAAGAAACACGCTACTAATCGCTCTTTTGCTATCAAATGGTGGATGGAAATTTGTGGCAGAATAAACACAAGATTTTCAAATGATTGTTACAGAGGAAGGCATCAAAATTGGAGACAACCTTGTTGTGGCTGCAATCATTGACAAACTACCACCATCATGGAGAGAAAGAGACGTCCTTGGAGACCTTGATCACTCGCATCCGAGTTGAGGAGGAATGTAGAGACCAAGATGCACTGATGACACAAGAAAACAATGGACATTTTGGCATGAAGGTAAATTTAATTGCCACAAATAATCACTTGCCCAGTAATCAGTTTTCTAGAAATAGTCAGTTGAAGCTAAGAAAGAAATTATTAAAATATATGGTAAACCTCACAGTCGGGGAAACTAGGACTAGAAAAATAAGAATCAACCCCCTTCGAAAATCAAATATATAATGCATGTTTTGTGGCAAAAGTGGGCATATTGCTCGAAATTGTAGATTTTGAAAACAACACCCTTTTCTCAGGCTAATGTAATCGAAGAACCACTTGTGACAATGATTACGGACATTAACATGGTACAGCATGTTGAAGGATGGTGGGCAGATTCTGGTGCCAATAAGCATGTCTGTTATGATAAAGATTGGTTCAAGAATTATATTTTGAGGGAGAGAAAACCATCATGCTTGGTGATTCTAGCAAAACCAAGATTGTAGGGAGTGGTAAGGTTGAATTGAAATTCACATCAGGACGTGTGCTAACATTGAAACATGTTTACACATTGTCAATGAGGAAGAATTGGATGTCAAGTTTTCTTCTTAATAAGGCTGGCTTTAAACAGGCTGTGGAATCTTATCAATATGTGATTACCACATAGGGTTTAGTTGTTGGTAAATGTTATGCTTGTGATGGAATGATCAAGTTGAATATTGAGAATAATAAAACAAAATCTACTTTAGTTTACATGCTTTCTTCTGTGAATTTTTGGCATGCTCGTTTATGTCATATAAATAGTAGATATGTGGGAATCGTGAGTAGTTTAGGATTAATACCAAGGCTAAAAAATGATTTCAAAAAATATGAAATTTGTAGTCAAACAAAAATTACAAAGAAACCTCGTATAAGTATTGAAAGAAATACCAAATTGTTAGAATTAAAGCATACTGATCTTTGCGAATTTGAAGGAATTTTAACTCGTGGGGGAAACATATATTTTATCACTTTTATTGATGATTTTTCAAAATATACTTATGTTTATTTATTGAAAAATAAAAGTGATTCTTTTGATAAATTCAAAGTTTTCGTCCAAGAAGTTGAAAACCAATTCAGAAGAAAAATCAAAAGACTTAGAAGTGATAGATGTTGAGATTATGATTCTATTACTTTTAATTCTTTTGTTCAATCTTTGGGAATAATTCATGAGACTACTCCACCATACTCACTTGCATCTAACGGTAGTATAGCTGAAAGAAAAAATAATTTTTGATTGATTTGACAAATGCCGTGCTTATTGAGTCAGGCGCTTCTTCAAATCTTTTGGGTGAAACAATTTTAACTGCATGTTATGTGTTGAATAGGGTGCCCCACAAGAAAACAAAAAGCACACCTTCTGAGCTGTGGAAAATGTAAGCCAAACTTGGGGTTTTTAAGGGTTAGGGACTGTTTAGCTTTTGTAAGGATAACACGTCCTAAAATACCAAAATTGGGTGTTAGAACTACCACTTGTGTTTTTCTTGGACATGCAGTAAATAGTAAGCTTACAGATTTTTAGATATTCAAAACAATATTATTTTTTAGTTAGGTAATGCTATTTTTCATGAAGATAAATTTCATTTCAAAATCAAAAATACTGGGGGTAAAAAATTAAGACAATATATTTTATCACAAACAAGCTCTTCTACTCCTTTTTAAAACCAAGAAGATTTCCAAAATTAAACCTAGGAGGAGTAAAATAGCTAGGGTTGAAAAATATTTTGGCTCTGACTACTGTGTTTTCAATACTAACGAAACTCAACTCTCTTTACACAAAGCTTTTACTTGGAAAGATGCTGTATTTTGGAAAGATGCTGTAAATGATGAGATTGATTATCTAATATCCATCAAAATTTGGAAATTGGTAGAATAATTTCCGGGTTGTACAACAATTGGTTGTGAATAGGTCTTTAGAAAGAAATATAAACTAGATGGTACAGTCCATAAATTCAATGTTAGACTTGTTGCAAAAGGATTTAAACAAAAAGTTGACCTTATTTTTTTCAATAATTTTTCTTGGTTACTAGAATCACATCCGTTAGATTGTTGATTGTAGTGGCTGTAATTTATAATCTTGGAATTCATCAGATGGATGTAGAAAATGCATTTTTGAATGGAGATCTAGATGAGGAAATTAATATGGATCAACTCGAATACTTGTAGAGCCTAGACAAGAAAGCAAAGTGCGTAAGCTGAATAAATCCCTATATTGCTTAAAACAGGCATTTTAGCTGTGGCTTCAAAAGTTTGATTGTTACATGATTAAAAATGGTTTTAAAACCAACAAGTGTGATAAGTGCATGTATTATAAATCTTCTTAAAATTCACATGTCATTGTTAGTCTCCATGTGGATGATTTGTTGATATTTGGTTGAAGTCTGCATGTTATAAATGAGACAAAAATTATGTTTTGTAACCATTTTGATATGAAAGATTTTGGTAAGGCTAAAATCTTGATCAATCACATTATGTTTATAGAATGTTGAAAAAATGTGATTATTATGATTGCAAGTGTGTCACTACTCCTTTTGATTCTACTGTTCACTTATTTCCTGTGAATAATGAAAATGGTGTGATTAATCAAAAGAAATATGCTAGCATAATTGGAAGCTTGTGTTATACAATTGATTGTACTAGATCGATATTGCATATGCAGTAGGAATACTTAACAGATTTACTAGCAAGCCAGGAAAAGATCATTGGCATGCCATAGAGCGTTTAATGAAATAATTATCTAGTGCAAAAAATTATGATTTGTTTTATAAAAAGTAACCTTTCGTACTTGAATGATTTAGTGATGCCGATTGTAACACTTTGTCATGAGATTCTCTCAACCACTTGTTATATTTTTACATTGGGTGGTGGTACTATATGTTGGAAAACCAAGAAACAAACCTTTATTGCTAACTCAACTATGGAAGCTGAGCTTATAGCTTTGGCATCTACAAGTGGAGGAGCAAATTGGTTAAGGGATTTATTATGTGAAATTCATTTGGGAGAAAAACCAGTTCCATCCGTGTTAATTCATTGTGATAACACTATAGCAATTGGTAGAGTACAAAATCGTTCTTATAACAGTAAATTTAGACCTATCAGGAGAAAACACAGTACTATGAGATCTTATCTAAGTAGTGGTATCATAAATATTGATTACGTGAAATCTTGTAATAATCTTGTAGATCCATTAGCAATGGCTTTCAAGAGAAAGGGTCTGGAGCACATCGAAGGGGTTGGAATTGAAGCCTATGCCCGAGGATTAGAGATCCTGAGAATTGGGTTTAATAGGAAAAACAAATCATATGGTGGTCGCAAGGAATGCACTATCTATTTATTTATCTTATCATTATCATTCCTATGGTGTGAGTGCATTTATCCTATAATGCTTTTAGTGTTTGAGTTCTCGTAAAAAAAACTCTTAATGAGATCTATAGCTCTTGTGAGTAGGGTGCAAATATTATAGGAGCACTCTTGATAGATTTCACCTATGCGAGTGTGGAGGTTAGGTTGCTTCCTATGAGAATTGGGCTTATTCTCAAATACGCTCATGAAACTGGGATTAGCACAAGGCCGTAACGTGTTGGCTATTAAAACTTATATCAACACCTAGATTGTTATGTGTCAACAGTAGTTCTTTATTTCCCTTAAGTAGTCACAATTCAATACTGAGCACACTAATGTATGTGGAGTGAAGGTTTTTGTATCACTATGTGAAGGTTCAATGCAAAGCACACCTTCATGATGTATAATAGTCCCTCTTTTCCTGTTACTCTTTTTGTTTGTTTTATATTAAAATGAATTGGGGAATGTTGGTACATTTTAATAATAAAACTCATTCATTATACTGTCTTTTAATAGGTTTGTAGGTTTCGGGAATTCGGAAAGTGAATATGTTGGAGGTTTGGAAAATGAAAGATGAAAGGGTTCATATGTTCATGACACCTCTTTATTTTGGTGACCTATTTTTTCCTTGGTCATTCATCACAACCACAACAATCACGATTCTTTTAGTTTTTCTCCTTATATTCTAACTCATTTTCCTTGAGCGATTGTTTGGCGAAAGGTGTTTCTTTTAGGTGTAGAGTTTGTTTGAGCCATACGACGAATAGTCGGGTTGTTGTATCCTGCAGGGGACAAGTCATAAAGAAGTTCTGCTGCACCATCTTTTAGGCTTTTCCAACCGTAAAGGGCTTGGATCTCCTTAAAGAGAGCGAGATATACGTTCCTTAGTCTGTCCAATTTCATTTTTTTCCTATTCATTTTGTAACTCCATTTTTTATTATTGAAACTTCACCAACATCTTTTGTTCTTCTCCTTCCTTTACAAATCCAGGTGGTTGATTAACATATATTTCTTCTTGGATAAATCCATTTAAAAATGTTGATTTAACATCCATTTGAAAAAGCTTCCAATTATTTTGAGCTTCTAGTGAAATGATTAAGTGGATAGTGTCAAGTCTAGAAATTGGGGCAAATACCTCATTGTAGTCTTCTCCTTTTCTTTGGACATATCCCTTTGCAATAAAACATACTTTAAACTTATTGATCCAACCATCTGAATTGAGCTTAGTTTTTAGCACGCATTCCAATAGCATTCTTGTTTGGTGGTCGATTTACCAGCTCCCACGTGTCATTCTTTTTAATCACCTCAATTTTCTTCCGCTATAGCTTGCCTCCATTTTCTTCTTGTATCGCTACATCATATGAAATTGGATCTTCTCCTATGAAAAATGCAAAAAGAATAGCACTTTCTTGATTATTTGTATTAGCTGCATCGTAAAGTTCTTGTGTGCTTCTTATTTTTCTTCCTTGCTGGTCTTCATCAGAATCTTCTTCCAGTGGAGAATTTGAAGATGTATAACTATCATCATTCTCATTGAAAATGTTTTCTTCTTCATTAAGAATTGTAGACGAGTTCTTGTTTGATCCTTCAAAAGTTGCATTTTCATCAAACTTCACGTATCTAATGATCAAAATTTTCTTTGTTATTGGATTAAACAATTTATAAGCTTTAGACTTCTCACTGTAACCAATGAAAATACATTTTTCATCTTTATCATCCAACTTGGTTCCCATTGCATTAGGAATATGAGCATAGGCAAGGGTGCCAAAAATCTTCAAGTTCCCAACTATTGGTTTAGATTCATACCAGACTTTATGAGGAGTTAGGTTTTTCCAGACTTTTTGATGGTGACCAATTAATTAAATATTCCACACAAGCGACTGCCTCTGCCCAAAATTCTCGACGTAGATTGTTCCTTTTTAGCATATTTCTTGCCATTTTCATGATTGTTTGATTTTTCCTCTCACAAACTCCATTTTGTTGTGGTGTATATCGAATTGTCAATTCACGTCTTATACCAAGATCAGTGCAAAACTTTTCAAATTCTTTTGAAAGATATTCAGTTCCACGATCAGTTCTTAATTTCTTAATGGAAAAGCCATAGAAATTTTCAACTTCAGCTTTGAAGTTATTGAATGCTCGAAAACAATGAGATTTTTCTTTGATTAAAATATGTCCAAATTTTTCAACTCTAATCATCAATGAAAGAAATGAAATATTTTCTGCTTCCTAGATATGTAGTTGGCATTGGTCCGCACAAATCGAATGTACAAGCTAAAGTGGTTGATTGGCTCTCCAAGATGACTTGTGATGAAATAGATCTCTATGATACTTTCCAAGTTGGCATGCCTCACAAACATCGTGAACTTGTTCAATTTGAGGAAGACCATCCACCATTTTTTTTGTTGATAATAACTTCAAGCCTCTGAAATTTAAATGAATGTTAACTGTCGTGCCACAACTTGGAGACCCCTTTCTTCATGCCATATGGAACATATTATTTGATGTAAAAGGACTCTTTGCCACAGTATGACTTCCTTTCATCAATGTGCACATTTTATCATAGAAATTAACAACAAATCCTCTTAAAAGAAAACCGACACTAAGCAAGTTACTTTTCAAACTAGGAACATAAATATATTAGACATATTTTCAAGTTTTCCATCCTTTGTTTCAATTCTAATATGTCCAATGCCTTTAATTGCACAAGCTCTTGCATTACCAATTGTGATCTACCCCATGCCTGATTCCAACAATTTAGAGAACAAGTCTTTATTTCCAGTCATATGCTTATTAGGACCACTGTCCAAATACCAAACATCATTCTTGTGATTATCATGACAAGGAATAAAGTTTCAAAATTGTTTTCTCTATATTGGCATCTTGATGGATAAAATTTGTTCCAGCTTTATAATCCTTCTTCTTGTGCCAACACCTATTGCTTTATGGCTAGGTTTGTGATTATAATATCATTCAGTGTATTCCTTTTTCTTATACTAACGATCACTGCTTTTGTGTCCGGATTTATAGCAATATAGCATTCAATGTATTCATTCTGCTTATACCAACCATCATTACTTTTGTGTCCTGGTTTATAGTAATTATAGCATTCAATTTATTCATTTTTACCTCTTTATTGATATCCTCGGCCTCATCCCCATTGAGAACTTTTTGTATGGTCATCTTTTTCTTCTTCTTTAGAATCTCCACCACTTTGAAATCCTCTTCCTATTCCGCGAGTATTGTAACCTCTTCTTCGACTTTCAGATTTTCCTCTTCTCTTACCTTGTCTACTTAAATTATTTGAACCAAGGCCTCCTAAAATTTGAGATTTAAAAGCCTGGTAGGGGAAAGAAGGACTCTTATGCTTTAACTGCAATTCATGACAAATATGCTTGATATATTGCTCCAACTTGTTTCCTATTTACTTATTTTCTTGATTCTATTTTTGTACTATTTGCTTTGAATTCTTTTGCAAATTTAGAATAACTTTGATATTTGATTATTGCTTATTCACTGTGACCTATTTCCCTTTCATCTATTTTGTGTAGATCAATTTACTATTTTCTTAAGTGCATCAGCTGTCATAATTTTATTAGTTTTGAAATACTTTGTGTTACTTCCGTATGATAAAATCGTGACAAACACTTTAGAATTTGGTGTTTTTGATGAAAATGGGATTTTTCCATTTGTCAACAGAAGATGAAAGGTGTTTTAGTTTAACAAAAGATTGCTAAGCAATAACACTAAGTTTTCTTGAAACTATGACAACTGATCAAATAACTGAAGCTGATGAACTGCTTACACTTCTATTATTATGCATTTGTCAGATCAAGTTTTGAGGAAAGTATGAAAGCAAGAAAATGCCAAGGCCTTATTAAGTCCTTACCCAAGAAGTTGTTCATGTTAGAGATGTTCTTTAGCTTTAAGTTAGACATATCTAAGGATATAGAAGACAAACTTGATACCTTAAATAAGTTGGTTGAAGATATCACAAATGTGGGTGATAAGGTCTCTAATGAATAAAAGTTGTTGTGTTATTGAATGGCATTCCTGATACCTATAGAAAGGTTAAGGCTGCCATAAAATATGGCAGATATACCCTGACACCTGAGATAGTTATAAACTCATTAAGAAGTAAAGAGCTAGAACTTAAGTCTCAAAGGGGAAATGGGGGGTCTGAGACTTTGTTTGTTAGGGGAAGGACCCAGAATAGGTTTAGTGGAAACCAAGAAGGCTTTAATAATCAGGGAAACAATAATAAGAAGAAGTTCAAAAGTAGGGGTAGGTCTAAATCTAAGACTAGGAATAAGAAATGATGTGGGTGTGGGAAACTAGACATTTTATAAAAGAATGATATAAGAAGAAGAATGAATAGAAATGAAGAGGAATTGACGAAGGAAATTTATTGAAACCTAATGATTTTGATACAGTTGATGTCTATGTGGTGACTGAGCCTTCTCTTGACAGTGATTCTGCTACTGTTGTTAATGGAGAGAACCAAATCTAAGAATGGATCTTAGATTTTGGTTTCACCTTCCATATGTCTCCTAAAAGGATTGACTTCTTTAAGGAGATTAATGGTGGAGAGATTGTTATAAGTAACAACATTGCTTACAAAGTTGAAGGCATTAGAGATGTGACATTGAATTTTGAAATGGGTATATTTTTACCCTAGAAAGGGTAAGATATGTTCCTGAATTGACCAGGAACTTTATTTAAATGGGAAACTTGGATGATTTAGGCTTGCAAGGTAAGGTAGGTGATGGTTTGTTGAAGGTGATGAGATGATCACTTGTGTGATTAAAGGTGTTAGGAGAAGTAGGATTTATGTTATTAAAGCTAGTGTTGTAGCTAATTATACGGTTGAGTCTTCAGATGCTGAACTTGATGCCACTTTAAGGTGGCACAAGAGATTAGCCCATGTAGGTGAGAAAGGCCTACATATTGTTCATAAAAAGAGTGCTTTTGGAAAGGATTCTATTTTTATGGTTTCCTTTTGTGAAAATTGCACGTTAGGGAAGCAACACAGATTGCATTTTAACACCGGATAACACAAATCTACATCTTTCCTTGAATATATACATTCTGATTTATGGGGGCCATCATCCACCACCTCTCAAAGAGGAAATAAATATTTTCTTTCTTTGATTGATGACTATTCTAAAAAGGTTTGGGTTTACCTATTGAAACACAAATCAGAAACTTTTGGGAAATTTAAAAACTGGAAAATGTTAATAGAAAATCAAACTAGAAAGAAAATAAAGACACTTAGGACTGAAAATGGTCTTCAGTTTTGTAATAATGAGTTTGATCAGTTTTGTACTAAGAATGGGATTAGGAGACATAAAACAACTCATTATACCTCTCAGTAGAATGGAGTAGCTGAGAGGATGAATAGAACTTTGTTAGATAAGGTGAGGTGCATGCTGGTTAGTTTAGGTATACCTAAAACCTTAATAGAACCCCTTCAAGTGCTCTAGGTGATAAAGCACTTGAAGAACAATGGATTGGAACTTTACCTGACTATTCACATCTGAGAATTTTCGGATGTGCTGCCCAGTCTCATTAAAATTTAGGAAAATCAAAACCTAAGGCCCAGAGATGTGTTTTCTTGGGTTATCCTGATGGGGTTTAATGTTATAGGCTTTGGAGTAGAGGATCTAGTGGTTATAAGATCATTTCTAGTAGGAATGTTACTTTTGGTGAGTTAAACATGCCATGTTTGAAAAATAATAAGTCTGATAAACAACGTGAAGGGATAGAAAGGATAAGACCAAGCTGCGGGTGGAGCTTGGTATGCCATCTCAATCTGTTGATTCTGAACAGATTGATGCTGAACCTGAAGATACTAATCCGAGTGATGTTAGAGAAGAGAATGAGGTTCAAGAGAACTCAGAAGAGCAAGTGAGTGATGTTAGTGATTATCAATTGACTAGAGATAGAGTTAGGAGACATATTAGAGAACCCGTGAGGTATAGAGATTACCTATCTTTGGCTATGCTTTCTTATCGAGACTTAATTTTTAGAGAGCCAAAATCTTATCAAGAGGCTATTTCTAGCCAGCAATCTAAAGAATGGCATATTGCTATGAATGATGAAATGGACTCCTTGATTAAAGATGGGGACCTTGATTTTAGTTCCTAAACCTGCAGGTAAATCTCTTGTTGATTGCAAGTGGGTTATTAGTATTAAGGAGGGTAATACTGAGAAGGTGCCCATAAGATTTAAGGCTAGACTAGTTGCAAAATATTTTACACAAAAGGAAGGCAAAGACTATAGTGAGATATTCTCTCCTGTGATTAAGTATACTACTATTAGAGTTATGTTAGCTCTTGTTGCTCATTATAATTTTGAACTTGGACAAATGGATGTAAAAACTTCATTTTTACATGGTGATCTTAATGAAGTTATTTATATGAAACAACCACCTAGTTGTATTGATAAATCTAAAATTGAACATGTGTGTTTGTTAAAAAGATCTTTGTATGGTTTGAAGCAATCTTCAAAGCAATGGTACAAAATGTTTGATACTTATGTTTCTTCTATTAGTTTTGTAAGAAGTGAATTTGATCATTATTTGTACTTTAAAAGAGATGATGCAAATGCTATTACTGCCTTTATATTCTTATATGTGGATGATATGATTCTAATTGGACACAATATGTATGTCATTAATGAAATTAAATGATCTTTAAGTGCCGAATTTGAAATGAAAGATCTTGGACATGTTAAGAAAATTTTAGGTATGGAAATAACAAGAAAAATGCATGACAGACTTTTGATTTTGAAACAGAATGCATATATTGAGAAACTGATAACTAGATTTGCTATGCATAATTCAAAATCTGTCTATGTACCTCTGGCCAGCCATTTTAAATTGAGTAAGGATCGGTCTCCTGTAAATGAATTTGACATTAAACAAATGGAAATGATATAATATGCTAATGCAGTAGGATCTGTGATATATACATTGGTTTGTACTAGGTCTGATGTGGCTTATTCATATGACCAGGGGCAGGCAATCATTTGGTCGGGTCACACGAGTCAAGGGTTCAAGTAAT
>CAIGRL010124863.1:0-16909 GCA_903798325.1 Fraxinus xanthoxyloides | reverse complement strand
GGTGCAAAAATGAACAATAATTTGATCATCCTCTCTTTTAATATAGTTGTTATATATATATATATTTTTTTTTTTATTTTTTTTATTAAAACCACCATGCCACCTAAATATTGTTCGAGCACCAAGATTTCTATATAGCCATCGGAGATGGTCACATGTAAAGGTGCAATCGAGCAGAGGGCATCGAAACTCAAAAGCTCCTGCTGTCCCTCCATTTCCCCGTCATTTTTTTTTACACTCCTTAGGGTTTTCTGCAAATTCTTCATCACAATCCATCCATAATCCACGTAGCTAGGGCATGCTACTGTATCTCTATATCAATTGAGAAAAGATAGAGAGAGAGAGAGATGCCGTTGTTTCTATCCGATGACGAATTTCAGCGGTACTCGCACGACGCATCGCTGGTGGCGGAGAAGGCGGATTTATTCATACGAGGACTTTACAATCAACTAGAGACCGTGAGGGCTGAGGCGGACGCCGCCTCCATCACCGCCGAGCAGACGTGCTCTCTTCTCGAATATAAATACGTTTCTCTCACTGCGGAATTCTCCACCATACAATCACAGTACTCACAACTTAGCTCCTCTGTCGATCAACGCGCCTCGGAGCTTCAACTACTACAATCTGAAAAGAAACAACTTGTTCTCCAATCCGTAATTTCGTCTTTCTTATTTTATGTGCTTATATACTGTCAATTAAAGCACTTGGGCGATGATAGAAATTTAACAGTTTTTCTGGTTTTGTGTTTTGTTTTGGCTACCAAAAAAGATCGAGAAAGACGGGGAGGTTGAGAAGTTGACTAGGGAAGCCACGGAGCTTCACAAATCAAAGAGGCAATTGATAGAAATCCTTGAGGCAAAGGATTTAGAGATCAGTGAGAAAAATTCAACTATAAAGAGCTATTTGGATAAGATTGTATGCTACCCGTACTCCATCATTGATTTCCATTTGCACTTAATTGTTTATCATAATCCCAAGGATATATGCTAATTCTATTGAAGTTGCATGTTTAAATTTTGACTGAATTCTAATGCGATGCTCTATATAAAGTTTGTGCCTAGCATTGTGTCAGTAAGGACTATTTGGCATGACCTCTAGTAAACTTTTCCCTGGACTACTTGTTAAAGGTCAATTTGACTGAAAGTGCTGCGACAAGGGAAGCACGGCTGGGTGATCTGGGGTCTGAATTGACACGCTCCCAAGCTTCATCTGCCCGTCTTTCACAGGTAACCTGAACTTTTCTTGAATACTATGCTATTTTTGTTTTGCTAGTTTGGTTTAGACTTGAGGAGTTTCTTGTTCAGCTTGAGCTTGCATCTGCATTTTCCGTATCTCTTAACCTATTGTCCTATTCTTACCTACACAAAGGGTAGGTCTTTTCCTATATATAGTTGGCTACAAAGTTATTCGCATTGTGAACTAGTTTAGTAAACACGCACCTTTCTGTATATTGTTGTATAATCATACAAAATTAAACATATAAAATAAGATATGTGCCTGTTGTTTAAATAAACAGGAGATGATAGAAACTTCAGTGGTTTAATCGTTCATTTAACCGTTTGTTCTCTAATTACAAGGACTGGACCCTCTAGGAATCGCTAGTCACATGATTTTTGGTTTTACGAATGACTACAGATATTAATTACAAAGTTATGTTATTTCATTTATTAAAAAATCTCCAGTTTCATATTTGCTGTTGCCATATTTGTTTTCAATCTTGTTTGAACATTTAATTTGGTTCTTCTATGTAATATAAGATTATAAGTAAATGCTTATTTAAATGATTATAATATTATCCGCGTGTGAAATACATGTATGCGTCATATACGAGGATGATCTCACAGTTTACTTTAGTCTTGCATTTTTAGATACTACCTCCATCTGTAGTTAGACCACTTAGATCGACTTCTATTAAACTTTGCGTGTTTTTTAATACTCATTCTTTTAACCATTTTTTTTCCAGAAAAGTTGTATCTGATTTGAATTTCTTTTACCTTACATTTTCTCTTTAAGCCCCTGTTTGGTATACATTAAAATTTTCATTTTCGTTTTTCTACTCATTTTCAGCCATACATCTTTCAATAAAATAATATTTTTCATCATATTAATAACTTTTCCTTCTTTTTCAACCACACATTCTCTATCAATCTACTATTTTGGAATACATTCTTCCAAAATAATGTGGCTCAAACACACCCTAAATAATCTCTTTATTTGAATGAAATTGTACTCTATATCTATTCAAAGACAAAAAGTTTCGATGATTCCTGTATTGAAGTCCAACACTACCATCTAGAAGCTTTTCGCCATTAAAATCTCTAGTAAATCAATGTGACATGGTTTAGAGAAACCACATGGATGACTAAACTTCGCATACATTTAACTTTTGCACGCATTTTTCTCGTTATGGATGCTACAATTGGTCAATGGAATTTTTTTGTGCTTCTTTCTGAGAGAACTTCGAGCTTATGAATACTGGCTTATTAGATTAAGAAATTATACCTTTTTTACTCTTTAAGAACACTGTACACTGAATATTCTTCAATACGTTCTCATATTGCCATGTAAATAATGCTAATTCATTCGTACTTATATTATGGTTGAGCAAACATTGAAATGCTGCCATTCGAATTTCTAATCTAATTACCTACATTACAAGTTTGCTCTACTTTTTACACCACCTCACGGCACAAAGCTAACAAAAGATGCCTTTTTCGTTTCACATCTCACTATTACTATATCGAATTTCAAATATATCCCACACTTTTTGTTATGTTTTTGATTTATTTTGGAGGAATGTTGTTTATCATGATGATGGAAAACCGGTAATGCTGCAGCCCATCATCCCCACATTTCTTTCTCTCCTCCCTTCTTTCATAAAAAATAAACTGCCAGTCTCATTATTCCACATAATCGATGTTCTATCATCATAATCATAATAGCATTATTCTTTATTTTGAGTATTAAGACATCATTTTTTTCTAATAATATAATATAAATAGCTCCCGATGTGCACTTTCCTAAACTGGAGAAAGTAAGTTTTTATTTTTATTTTTATTTTTTTAGTGGTCTTCTTCACATGACATCCAAAAATAGAAAGCGAGTCAAATACCATGAGAGTAGTACCACACAGGAATTTATCTAAAGTAATAGTAATTATTGGGTATTCAAAATAGTTTTCGAAGATGGAATGAGTCAGATCCTGTGAAGCTTGCTAATATTTAGAGTAGATGTATCCGCATGTCAAGGTCTAGCCTCTTTCTCTGCCCTTCTTTTTGAGCTTCCTTTTGATTGAGCTAGACTTTGAATTTTGTGCTTCATTGAATTTATGATAGTTATGTAAAATGTTGTGGCAATTGGTTGCTTCTTTATCACTTGGTATCAAACTCACTATATTTTCTTTTGCTTGATTTGCAAATTATTCACAGCTGAGTGATTTCGTTTATGAAATGTTAATTGTTGTTGGGTTTTATTTTGGCCCGAGCAGGAGAAAGAGCTTCTTGAGAGGCATAATGTGTGGCTTAATGAAGAGTTAACGTCTAAAGTTGATAGTCTTATTGCACTGCGTAAAACACATGGTGAACGTGAGGCTGATATGTCTGCTAAGCTTACAGATGTAAGTGTAAATTTATTACTTCAACTATCAAGGACCGAAAATCCAGATTGCTTATGTTTATCTTAGAGAATTCTGCTTTTCTTCATTAGATGCTGTGTTAGTGATTCGAGATTATCTTCCCCCAATGCCAGGTTGAGAAAAAATTTAATGAGACTTGTAGTTCCTTAAAGTTGAACAAGGGAAGGGTGGAGGAGTTGGAATCGAAGGTTGCATCATTAGAGAAGGTATGTGCTGTTAAGTTTTCTTGCCCGTACGCTTTCAAGTTGACTTGTTCATTTTTTGTACCTTTTGTTTTATATCTCTCGTCTTCTCATTTCTCTCGATCATTCTTGAAGGAGTTACTGTCATCTAAGGATGCAGCAGGAGCTGCAGAGGAGCACTTTACTGCTGAAATTTCAACAGTAAGTCATAAGAGGTCAAATTGTTTGCACTTATATTTTGCAATTCGTTTGATCTTGGATTCCTCGTGCTTTACTAATATTTCTATTAAGGGGTGCCTTTCATGCGGTTCTGTAAGCACTGATTTGATTATCCCCTTCCTTTTATCTAACTACTGTGCTGTGTGGATATGTTAAATTATTAACGTATGGGAGTATAGTTGGGTTGGAGGGGAAATTTTATTTAATGCGGCTATACTTGGAATCGTGAATGTGCATGATAGTGGATGAACTTGAGTGATTATGATTGCATGGGAAAGGTGCCGACCATGTCTACTGTGGATAAGTGCATTTGGTCAAATATAGTGTTATACATTTTAGAGATTGTCATCTAATTTTACTTGTATTGAGGTTTTGAATGTGGTTCTACCTGCTATTTCAGTCAAAACAGAGATTGATGTAACACAATCAACCCCTCTTGAATGAGAATGCACTGTTAAGTTTGGCCGTGTTGTGGCTTATCTTTTAATGATCAAGTGTAAACAATTCATATGTTTGATGAAATTGATTCCCATCGTTTCGAATTTACGAAATGAACATTTCATGTTGTTATATCTGTTCTGTACAATTATTCATGCTCACGTTACTCCTGAATGTTCTCAACCTCGTAGGTAACCAAGCTTGGGGAACTATATAAGGAGAGTTCTGAGGAATGGTCCGAAAAGGCAGGCGAGCTTGAGGGAGTAATCAAGGCTTTAGAAGTGAGCACTGTTTGTAGTTTATTGTAGTTTGATATCCTGACTTTCCGAACTCTCCTCACCAAAATGCGTGCACACACAGAATAGCATTTGGACACATAATCTCCTACTCAAATTGGATGTAAAGATAGTGTTCTGAAGATGGGTGAGATACTTTTGGATATTATAGTACTGTTATCTTTGCTTTGTAGACTCATCTAAATCAAGTTGAAAATGATTACATAGAGAAGCTTGAAAAGGAAGTTTCGGCAAGGAAGGAAGCAGAAAAGGTGTGTTGTATTTCATGTTTATTTTTCTTATAATTAGATGTTTAGAAAAACTAGTTAACATTCTGACAAGTTTTGTACCTTTCATCTTCAGATTATTCCAGTTTATTAGTATGTTTGTTTGTTGTTAGAGTGACTTTATGTTTGTCTCTTTTGGATGGAGTAGGAGGCTGCCAATCTGAAAGAGAAGCTCGGGACGTGTGAAGCGGATTTGGAGAGTTGTAAGAAAGAAAGCGAGCTTAAACATCTTCCTCTGAGTAGATTTACGACTGATTCGTAAGTTAGATCATGACTTCGTATGTAATTATAAATAGGGACACAGCTACACATATTAGAGAGGACTATCTCTTTTATTGTTACCTTGCCTTTCCTTATTGACAATATTAGTTATTTCAGCTTTGTGTGTGTATGTGTGAGTGCAATATACCATGCCAGCTTGTCTAACCGAGGACATTATACTAATTTCTTCTAGAAAGAGAGATTAAAAAAAACCCGAGAAAATTATCAGCCTTAATTGGATGCCTCCTGTAACGAATTTTTATTTCCTATTATTTTTGAAAACCACTGGTTTTACCTTTTATTTCCTTCTTAATTCACCTGTAACGTTCTTAGAGCTGGAGAAATATTTTTCTGTTCTGTTGATGTTCATGATTACTGTTTTACTTTAACCACGTTAAACAAATTAGAATGTTTTGAAATTAATGCTTTAAATTGATTGATCTGTTTACACTAGTAAATATTCATGCATAATATGTGGATATTTACCGTGTATACTTACAGGTGGCCACGCTCAGTTGAATGTGATTATGTGGCGGAGAATGATCGCATGATTGTATCTAGGATTCCGGCTGGCATTTCTGGAACAGCATTGGCGGCTTCGCTTCTTAGGGATGGTTGGAGTGTGAGTTGCAGACTTTTCTATCTTCTGTTCAACTTGGTTCATACAAGGCTCTAAAATTCTTCACTGGACTTCAATATTCAAATAATTTAGTGTGTTGATATAGCCTTTTTTATACTCATAGAATCACTTGGCTTCTTTTCATGTCATGTTTATTTTGTCTGAAAAAGCTTTTACCTTTTATTTGTTTAGCTGGCCAAAATGTATGCCAAATATCAAGAAGTTGTTGATGCTCTGCAACACGAGCAACTGGGGAGAAAGCAAACCCAAGCTATCTTGGAGCGGGTATGTTACATTCAACAATTGCAGTTGTATTTGGTGCCAAACTGATGAATTAACTATTTCATTTTCGGTTATTTTGCCAACTTTCAAAATGCGGAGCTATCTCACTAGGTTCTGTCCCCCCTCTGCTCCCCATCTTTCTTGTCTCTTTGCTGAAGTTTCTTATTGAAATTGATATAATGCGTTTGGTTTGGTTTCTGTCATAAATGCTTCTACGTTGTTGTCCTTAACATTAAAAGCATCTCTCTTCAAATACTCAGCGGCCTTTCTCTAATGAAAATCTGATTGGCTGTAATCTTGTTGTAGCACTTTTTTCGTGAGCTTTTGTCGTCTTACTAAATTGATTTTTAGGTACTTTATGAAATAGAAGAGAAAGCTGGACTCATCATGGATGAACGAGGTATGCTTCTACTTTTGGATCGAGAATTACCTCACTGTACGGTGTTCTTGATGGAAGACACCATCCTCGAATGAGAATTTATCTTGTTTACTTGAGAATTGAGAGAGAGAGAGAGAGGGGGATGCTTTGATGATAATAGCAACATATTCCCGTGTGCAAGTGTCCATACATCCTTAGAATATATCTCTTTCATAAACACAAATTTAATATTATTTTCTAGGTTATTTTTTCTGCGAAGTTGACATTTTATATTATTCTACGTATGTTCTTTGAGGCAAATGCCGCCTTTTTGGTGAGGGGGTTCTTGTGTGGTGAATGTCCAAGGGTTTTGTACATGCTCTCTTTGTGCATTAGCTTTAAAGTTTGTGCAAGGTAATCCAGTGGCTATGCCTTGGATCCATGAACAAGATAATCAGATGGCACATATGGCGGTGTCATTTTTCAAATAATGAGGGAAACAAGGAGAAAAGGGAGCATTGTTAAAGAGCCCCTTTTTGGTTACTAGTTAAACTGCATACATATTTGTCAATAACTGAAGAAGATATGCAGTTAATATAAAAATTATTGCATAAGATCTCATTTTGGTCTTGAGCATTTGTTAGAGCTCATGTATCAGCATGTAGATTCACACGAATTGCACTGTAAGGAATGGGGATTAATGTCCATTTGATATGATTTTCGTGTGCCTCATGTAGTATGGATGCTTTTACACGTGACTAGCTTTTTTGCAAAATCTACTAGCCACAGTGACATGTTGTGTTCTGTTTTCCAGTAGAAAAGATATTGATAGACAGAAGAGAAGTAAATGGGCTGAGGAAGTGTGAGTTTTGCATAGTCATGAAAAAATAGAAAATTCCAAGTCATTGCTTTTTAATTCCTTTGCATATTCGTTGCTTGCTTTTAGAAGCACTTGGTATGATAAAAAGTTTTGTCCGTGATCATTTTCTAGCAAATATAATTATATGTAGGTTCTTGTGATTACCCCAAAGCATAATCTAATATAATGCTGAGGGCAGCATATAAAGACTTGGCGTTAGCCTTTTAATCCCTCTTCTTTCAAACAATAATTTATGCAGTTACTGAAACAGAAAAAGAAAGAGAAAAAGGGGATCTATGAAGAAAATAGTGCTATTCCTGCTGTGTTGATATATATACTCTGAAGTTCATTTATTGCCTTTGTCTTCTTTTATTATGGAATATTTTAAAAGTTATTATCTGCACCTCTTGGAAGCAAGAATAAAGAAAGTGAAGAAATGAAGTTTTTTCACAACAATTTGAAGCAACTTATGTTTTCTAAAATTTGTCCTCCGAAAGTTGAGGCATGTTAGGTTTTATTTTATTTTCATCTTGTCGTATTCTGGGTTTGTTCAATGGTTTTCTTTTGTACAGCTGAACACGAGAGATTGGTTGAAGCTTACTCTGCACTTGACGAAAAAATGCAACATTCACTTTCTGAGCAATCGGCATTAGAGACAACTATACGGGAACTAAAGGTTTGTGACATTTGTTGTTAAGGTTGGTTTAGCAGAGGATTAGTTTTTAACTTGTGGTTACAGGCTGGCTTAAAGAGGCAAGAACGTGACTGTGTGATAGCTCAGAAAGAGACTGTTGACCTCCAGAAGCAGGTTTGTTTGGGAGGGGATCTCATGTTCAATAATTATTGTTAACCTAGACTTCTTATTTGTGCTGTTTTCTCTAAAATCTTTCACTTTTATGTTGGTGTTGAAAATTATTTTCTGTTGTCGAAGCTTTTGAATTGTTCTTTGAAAACTTTTTTGAACTAGGAATCTTAAAATTCAGTTTAAGCTTTCCAATGGTTGGTATTGGTTGTGCAATTCTTGGCTTTGGGAATTATTGATTATGCTAGAGTTTTTAACATTCTTCACCTGCTGTTACTACTCAATTAGGTGGCTGCTCTTTTAAAGGAGTGTCGTGATGTTCAGTTGCGCTGTGGATATGCTTGTCTCGATGATGGTGACACTGCAATGACCAGTCCTGAAGTTCTGTTAAATGCTGAATCTGATGCTGAAAATATTATAACTGAACGTCTGGTATCTTTCCGTTACATCTTCAGGCTGTGCGATGGTGATTCTTCTATAAAGAAGACTGTTAATATTTGATGTGTTGTTGGGTCTTATCATTTGTGCAGTTGACCTTTAAAGATATAAATGGATTAGTTGAACAAAATGTCCAGCTCCGAAGTCTTGTTCGTGGTCTTTCTGACCAGATTGAGGAGAAAGAAATGGGGTTGAAGGTATTACGATTCCCTTTGTAACATTTACTGACACAGCTTCACTTGTTATATTTTGAGCTCACCAGGTTTTTGAGAATTTCCAGGAGAAGTATGAAAGGGAGTTTCAGAAACATAATGAGGAAACTGCCTCTAAAGTTAATGCAGTATTAATGAGAGCTGAAGAGCAGGGACGCATGATTGAATCCCTTCATTCCTCTGTAAGTTACTTGAAGTGCTTTGGCTTGCGCTTCAGTTAGATTTATTCCCCCCTGAATTTCATTGGCATTATGTCATAAAGAGTTCTATTGTCTCAAATTATCTTCCTTTTTGTGCTGAATTCTGTTGGCCGCGGTAATAGGTGGCGATGTACAAAAAGTTATATGAGGAGGAACAGAAACGTCATTCTTCTTATCCTCAACCCCAGGAAGCAGCCACAGGTATTTTTATTCTTTCATGCTTTTGTCCTCTCATTGCTACAGCTGCTCTGCAGTCCTTGGTTTCTTGTAGACTTGCATGTCTTTCAAGCTATTTTGATGGTTTTGGTTGTCTTACGGTAAAGGAATTCATATTGAAGAACGGGAACTTCAAAAATTGGAAGCACTTGGATTTCTTTCTCTTTTTTCTTCTGGGTTGGGAGGGAGCCATCAACAATTCCATCATTCCACGAGTTAAAGAAAAAGCTTAAATTTATGACTCCGTCTGGGAAGAATTAATAGACGGTTTAACAACTAAATAGAAATGAGTTGTGGATTAGGGGATGGTACTGTGGGTCCATTGGAATGTGTGGTTGAAAATGAAGTTTGATCATTGATAAAGATTTATAAATTACGCCAAACAGAGACTATATAACATTGTGTAAAGTTAATGGAGAGCCTCGATAGAGAAAATATCATTTCTTGTTTCTGGTCTTAGTAGAGGGAGGTTGGGTTGGCTCGAATATTGATTTGTTATATGTGCCATTTGCTGATGTAACCGATATGTTAAATGTTGCAGAGTGGGGAGGCAAAGAGGCCATACTCTTAAGTGGAAGTGTTCATGTATGCTTTTTGAGACTCTCACTTTTGGATTCAGGGATTTGCATTTTTTTTTTACTTCAGATTACTTGTTGATTATTTACCTTGTATACGGTCTGTGCCTTCTTGGGGCTAACCGTTAAAACTTCGACTTGTCAAAATATATCGTGAAGGATTTTTCTGAGTTATATTTATATACATTGTACATTTCCTTTGTGCTCTTAAACATCCCATCTATTTTCCATCTTGATGTAATACTTTACAGGAAACATCAAAGGTGAAAGAACATGCTTTTGACCGTGTTAGAAGTCTTGAAGAAGATGTTGCAAAATTGAGGTAAGTTTAACTTTTTTCCCCAGATGTTCTTGAAAAGTGAATGACGCAGAACATAATAGAGAAGAAGAAGAATTTGGGGAGAGAGGAAGAACTTGGGATTTGGGAGGGGGGAAATTTCTCTGAACTGAAACCCCGCCAAGAGCATAAATTCAGGGGGACCTTCTAATGCTTTACAAGTTTATCAAAATATCAAAGTCTAATCTCATCTAAAATTAAACAAAATCTGAAAAATCTAAATTATTTTCCAGTTTTCCTAAAATACAATTCTTAATTTCCATTCCTCGGATTCCCTATAGGGTAAACATACCTTTTCCCCTCATTTTCTTGAAGATTGGAATAATCTACATAAATGTAAAGTTTTTTCTGGTTTTGTGGTTATTTGTTCTCATATTGAATGTCACTTCTTTTTAAAGATACTTAGATCCTTAGAAGATGCATCAACTTGAAATACTATATTTTGGATTTGGTTGAAACCATGTAGAAATCACTCATTTATACGGTTTGTCAATACATCCAGGGGTTAACTTATATTTCAGCGTTTTCCTTGGATTCTGTCATTTTGTTTTTTACCCCCCTTAAATGTGGTTCTTTTTAAGTAACAAAATGTGAATATTCATGAATCCTATATATCATTGGTTAACTTGAAAATTTACTATCGGATTTTGCGGATTCAACACTTCTCTCTGGTATTAATGATGGAAGTCCATAAAACTTTGTCAGCCTGCAGATCTAGTACTTATTTCAACTATCATTCTTAGAGTAGCAGGTGACAGCATTTATTAACAATCTTCTGACCTAAAAACCTTGCAACAACTCAATCAAGATAATTTTTGTAGGATCAATGAATGAGAACAAGTGGGTCTTGGACTTTGAGATTAGACAAGTTTTCATTTGATTTGGTTGTTACAATTCTTTTAGTGTCAAGATGGTTACTCCACATTTTGTTGCTTCTTGGATTGAATTGGATCTATGATTTTTAGACATGTTTGTCCCTTGCCATTACATCCATCTTTCTTCTTCTTAGTATTTGCTATGCTGCTGATACCACTGAGGGCCATGTATTGCAATTTTTGAGTGCACTTGAATTATCCTCTTAAGACGTCAGGACAAGGAATTGATTTTTTGATTTAGATGTTCCATAGAATGAAGAGAGGACAAATTTTTCTTACGTTAATATGCTTGGTTGGCGGTCGTAGATATAACAAACTAATTGGATGAAACTATTTTAGACATTGAAAAAAGAATGATCAACTGGTAGGATTATTGTTGTATGATGAACAAAGAATGGGTTATTGATCAACTAACATGGGTGAACATTTGATTAATATGTTTATAAGTTGTGATTAGAGACTATGAGCATTATATGCTTTATACTTCATTTTAGAATACAAAGTTGTGATTAGAGACTATGAGCATTATATGCATTATACTTCATTTTAGAATCTTGATGTTGTATTCTTTTGGGTGCTTATGCTTGTGCATGGCTCTTCGAGAACTGAGGTGTGTGAAATATTGAAATTTCTGCAAAAAAATGCATTAGTCACACCCCTCTTTGAATTCCATCCTCATGGATGTTTTTAAAGGGATATTTTAGCAGCTTCATTTTATTCACTATTTGGTTTTCTGTATTTATTTTCCTATCCAGGAGTGAGATCATTTCTTTGCGAACTGAACGTGACAAGTTAGGACTGGAAGCACAATTTGCACAAGAAAAACTGGCCCGATTTATGAAAGACTTTGAGCATCAGGTTAACATGTTATTTGGAGATTCGCTTTAGTTTGTACTTTCTCCTGTGGTCTGATCATTTAGGATTAAAATCTTCACATTCCAAGACAACCTAGATGCTGGGTGGATATCGTGTGACCTTGTGTTTTTGACATATTTTGGCATATCATTTGGTGAAATGACAGAGAGATGAACATAATGGAGTCATAGCGAGAAATATTGAGTTTTCACAGCTGATAATCGACTACCAGCGAAAGCTGCGTGAAAGTTCCGAGTCCTTGAATACTGCCGAGGAGTTATCACGCAAGTTAACAATGGAGGTGATTTTATTTTTTTGCACTGGATGGTTCTCTTGTTTACATTTTTCCGTCAACATGTGTGGTATATTGCTATACAGGTCGCTGTCCGGAAGAATGAAAAGGAAATACTGCTTAACTCTGAGAAGAGAGCTTTTGATGAAGTTCGCAGTTTGTCGGAGAGAGTTTATCGTTTGCAGGTTTTTTTTTTATCTTTTGACGTTTCTGGTTATAAATGTGGTTTTAGGTAGCTTCTATTCTTATTTTACCCGTTTCTTTATTCAGGCAAGTTTGGACACCATGCATAGTACTCAGGAAGTGCACGAGGTAGCTTGTTGTCATTGAATTTATTTTCCATCTGCACTTCCTCTTTAATGTTCTAAACTTTTATTTTGCGTCGATGTATTAGGAGGCCAGAAGCATTGAAAGGAAAAAGCAGCAGGAGTATGTTGAAAGAATTGAGGTATGTTCTATTGTATTTTTGGTTTTGCTGCATCCCTTCCTCTCATTTTAACTGAACATGGATGTGAAAATTACTACGTGACTCTCTCTCTCTCATGTTCATGGTTATTTGGTATATAGAATTATTCTCTCCAAATGCAAGCGTATCATCTCTTTCACTGGTAATATATTGCGAAGTTTCAACTGCAGAGAGAATGGGCTGAGGCTAAAAAGGAGCTTCAGGAAGAACGTGATATTGTTCGGAATCTTACACTTGAGCGTGAAACTTCCATGATGAATGCCTTGAAACAAGTTGAAATTCAGGGGAAAGAATTAGCTGATTCCTTGCATTCTGTGGCTGCAGCTGAAGCTAGGGCTGCCATTGCAGAGGTAATCAATTTGAAATTTTTTCCAATTCACCTAACTCAATTATTTGGATATTTTAGTTTTTTCTTGTTCCTAAAAAATTGTTTTTTGATCCTTTATCATTACTTCATACAGGCCCGTTGCGCTGATTTGGAGAAGATTGTTAAATCTGCACAGATGAAGGTATTTTGTTTGCTGTGTCCATTCTCAGTGGTACCCATTCTGCCCACGAGACTGGAGAATGTTGAAGGGAATTTTTCTTATGAAAATGTGTTTATTGTGTTGTGTTATTTGACAATGATGAACTTGGACGAAGATTGCTAACAATGATTACTGTGATAAATAATTAAAGCTGCTTCCCTTTGAGTTTTGTGTATTAGTTTGTTGAAAATGGTTGCCCTACTTCCTCTGCCCTTTGTTTTTCTTGCCTTCTCAAGTTCAGTGTGTTGTGCATCTTCTGAATCTGTTTGTTGCTGTGCTGCAGGATTCTAAAGATGCCGAAGCTGGTCCTTCCTCTAGTGACAAGGTACTTCAATTAATTATTTCACTGCAGACTGCTTTGTAATTGCTTCGATTCCGTATACTTTCATATGAGTGCTGGGATTTTTTTTCCTTTTTAGGCATAGCTGTCTTTGGAATTCAATGATATTTTCTAAGTTGCAGATTCTTAGTAAACAAGGTTTCAGTTTGTCAGTAGGTTTTCCCAACCTGAAACCTCGGTTTTAATGGTTGGTTTTTTTTAAAGAAATTGGATTTAATGGGAAAATGCTCCTAACCACAAAAATGACACAACTCGGATCAAGATTGAAAATATAATATTATCACATTATTTATGACTAGTAGCAGCTCTGCCCACAAACTTGCTCTTCTCATATTGCTGCTGTTACCATGTTAAGTAGTCAGGTTTCATTTTGGATGATATTTGGGTAGTATCTTGATTTGTCGTCTTTGTGGAAATCATATTCATTAGTGTCTGGTTGATACTTAAATATTCCTGCAAATATGCTCTAGACTTTGCCGGATTTCCGGGAAGACATTGAAACACTGAGACAAGAGGTGCAGACTAGCAAAGATCACATGGTTCAGGTACTTATTGCATTTTGATGGTTTATAGATGCACTCCACGATCTAAATTTATTTTTCTGTGTTCAGTATAAAAGCATAGCTGAGGTAAATGAAGCAGCACTTAAACAGATGGAATCTGCCCACGAGAATTTAAGAATTGAGGTGTGTCGATGGAATTTAAGCATGCATAAAATCAATTCTTCAATGAACCCTCGCTTGTTTACTCAAGAGTGTTGCATGTTGTAGGCTGATAAAGTTAGAAAATCACTTGAAGCAGAAGTCCAATCTCTTAGAGAGGGGATTGATGAACTTGAAAGAGAATGTAATCTGAAGACTGAGGAAGCAGCTTCTGCAAATGCTGGAAAAGAAGAAGCTCTCGTGGTTGCTTTATCTGAAATCGCTAGTCTGAAGGAGGATTGCGCTAATAAAATGTGAGTTTTTGATGGTTAATACGTTGTAGTCAGTTTATTTATGTTGTCATTTCAATATGTTTATTCTTTTTTTATGCAAGGTCCCAAGTTGTGGTGATGGAAGCACAAATCTCTGCCTTGAAAGATGATTTGGAGAATGAGCATCAAAGATGGCGTGCTTCTCAAGCCAATTATGAAAGACAGGTTGCTTTTATATGTTGGCTATCAGTGATGGTTTCTCAGAATTCTTTGGCATTTTGTTCTCTAATTGTGAATTGATAAGTGAATGTTTCATTGAAGTAGCTGCTTCCTAAATGGAAGTACGAAAGAACCAGTCAATTAAATAGTCGTCTTTTGAATTTGTAAAAATGTCGACTGTGTCCTCTAATATATGTGAAATGTAGGAAGTAGGTACACAATCTTTTTTTGCTGCATGTGGGTCCCCAAACATTACTTTTTATGGGGACCTACTTGCTTTAGTTTGAATAGGTTGAGGACCCAAATTGTAATTTACTGTATGAATTTTGTCTTAATTTTTATTTTATTCTATTTATTTATTTTTTTAAAACTTAGATGTTCTTAAGGAAGAATACTTTTGCTATGAATGTCATCTTGATGGATGATGTATGCCTTGGTTCCACTAGAGGGAGAATATGCTTACTATATCCTAATTAGATATAAAGATTTGACTTCATCTTGAGATACAGGAGGCAAATTGGGGGAAAAGGGGAAAGGGGAAGATGGCCATATGGTTACAATCTAGATTAGCAAGTCTTTATGCTAGTGCATTCCTAGTTGTATTGATGGGAGTTTAGGACTAATTGAAGCTTGTTGGGGTCCACTTTTCAGAGTTAGAATGACATGGAGTTGGTTTATCATAGTAAAACTTTTTTCCTTTATTTATTTTCACTTCAATCGGCTTCTAAATTTATATTGATTTTGTGGATATCTAATCCATCCAGAGGTTGATAGTTGATTTGGTGGCACCCACCTCCGCTTAACAAGTTGTATGGGTTTAAAAGACCATAGGTTCTCTCTTAAATATGGGAATGCATGCGGATGCCAGCTTGACGATGAAATCAGAAGCAAAATTATGCATCTTCATGAGCAAGTTTATTTATGCATAACCATGTAGAGTGACAATCTTTTTGTTTTGGACTGCACCATTCCACTTTATAGTTTCCTGAAGTTGTTCTTCTATAGTGTAAATTTATTTATTTATTTATTTTGTGGGGGTTGGGGAACTTGTTAATTTATGAGATTTCTAGAAAGATCACGAAGTTTACTGTTTTTTACTCATTTCAGTTAACTTAAGAACCTTAAATGTATAAGTATTCAAGCCAACTAGTTCCAAGAGGCTTCCTATTTATTGAATATTTCATTGTTAATACAATCCAAATCTCCTGTTCCCCACCCCCAATAAAAATGGAAAAAATAAATAAATACAGAATGAAGTGAGTAAAACCAATTTGTATGGGATGTTGATGCGAATTGGAATATTGTGGTAGAAAATGTGCATTTAGGTTTGTTGAGATTTTTTATGAATCGTGTTGTGATTATACTTGAATTAGCTCTTTGTTTTCTGCTTGAAAACACACTATCCATTCTGAGAGATTTTTTCCCCTATGGATGCTCCTTTTTTCTACTCTTCTGTGTTCCCCTTTAGAACAGTTCAAAATTTGATGAAAGTTGCTGTGGCTGGAGAGGAAATGAATTTTAGAGTCGGACATCTGTTAATGGCGTGTTTATGTAAAGAGTTGTTTACTTCACACGCTACCAAGGAGTTAGATTCTCCTTTTATATGGAAGTTCTTTCAACTCAAGGAGCTCGGCTATACTTAGCAACTTCTAAATTTAATATCAATGTTGTCCTATTGTGTTTATCTTTGTTTGTTATATCATTTTCAGGAGAATTCTGATATTTCTGTTTGTAACAGTAATTACAATTAATTGTATGTCTGATACTTTGAATTTGGTGAAGGAAATTATTCTTACTGGTGGCTGCATCAATTTTTTTATTCCCCCCCTCTCCAGGTTGTTTTGCAGTCAGAAACAATTCAGGAGTTGATGAAAACATCACAAGCCTTGGCTTCAGCACAAGAGGAAACATCTGAGCTCCGTAAAGTGGCAGATGCACTCAAAAATGAAAATGTAACTTCTATTTCACTTCTCTTCTTCCCTGGTTCTAATAATGTTGGATTTTGACTCATATATTTTCCTCACTATGACCACGGATTGTTCAATAAAGATATTGTTAATTTGAATCAGAATGGTGATAGCTTTTAAGCTCCGTTTGATATGCAGAATTTTCCATGAAAAATGGAAATTCCATTTTCCAATTTTTGTAGTGTTTGATAGGCAAAATTTTCCAACTTTCCAAATTTTCCACCTTTTCGAAGAAAATAAATTTTTGATGTTTTGGTGGGT
>CAIGRL010124851.1:0-13836 GCA_903798325.1 Fraxinus xanthoxyloides | reverse complement strand
ATAAAATAATATTTTCTATCACATCAATAACCTTTCCTTCTTTTTCAACCACTAATTCTCCATCAATCTACTATTCCAAAATTCATTCTTCCAAAATAATATCCATCAAACACACTCTTAATGTAGATTAAAATTTTTAATTTTTATAAAAAAAGATGAAATATTAATTAAAATTAATTGTGAATTTCAATTTTAAATTTTAATCGAGACCAAATAGGAACTATAAATGAGAATTTAATGGAGACATTTAAATGACCAAGACTTAATCTAACCGTTGAACTCACACCAATAGTTTTGGAAAAAGAAATTCTTGAGCAAGAATTTGTCTTTTAAAATACGTACGTCAAACTAGAGATGGCGGCGGGCCACATCTGCCCCGCCACTCCTCCATCATGTCCCATCCCGCCCCGCGCCCCATCTTAGACGGGGCAGGGCGCAGATTTGCCCCGTTTATTTATTTTTTAATTAATTAACTATTTTTTTTTATAATTTGTAATTAATTTTTTTATTCTTTGTCCCACCTTGCCCTATGACCCTAAACAGGGCATCAATCCCAGTCCCGCATCGCCAATCCCGTCGAGGCGGGTTGTTTCACCCCATTCAAGGTGCGAGCGAATTTTTTCACCATTACTACGTCAAACGATGCAAGTGTATGTATTTTTCTGCATGCATGGCACAACTATGTACGTATGTACATACAAGTATGTATGCATATGTATGTATGTATGAATCAATATTTTTAATTTTTTTTTAATTAAATGTTATTTATGAGTTATTGTATACGTTCATGTGTTTTTGAACTCTAAAGACAAGTAGATGAATAGCTTGACACACAATAATTTATGTATAGATTGACATTATATCCTCAATCAACCCTAGAAATCATATTCTAAAGCCTACATTTGTTAGATCTTCTTGTTTTATATGTATAGAAATCTCACAAGTGAATAAAAAATAAAAAAGTAGAAAATATATTTCTGAAATGTTACCTTTATTTCATAGTCAAATCTTCACACTATCAATCAACCAGAAGTTACAAGTCAAGAAGGTTTGGTTCACCTTCAAATTCGAAACGAAATTGATACTGTAATTTTTCTGTAATTGAGAATGAATAATCGTCTAATGTAATAATAAATTATAATCATGTTTAAAATATATCTTACAATAGACTTCATACAACACCTTTTGTTGTTATTAACTCACCAAATGAAGCCCTTTTTCTACAAAAATTATGGTTAACTAGTGGGTCAACCTTGATCAATTCCTGGAAGTTTCAATGTCTTTGAACAATCAATTTTGAAATAAAAAAATAAATCATTACTATAATATTAACGTATGTTCACCAACTCCGTACATTTGACTATATGAAAGCTTGGAGGATAAGCTAAGTTGCCGTTTTGCATGTGCTATGTCACATTTGTTGTACTTGACGACCGCTTTTTTATAGATTGAGGGTATGTTTGGATCGCGTTAAAATTTGATTTTAATATAAGTTAAAGTCAAACAATCAATATCAATCGTATCTTTTATGTGTCACACATCTTTTGAACTACACATTTCAAAAATTTCCATCACAATTCACTTAAAATTTAATTTTAATCCACTCAAACACCCTCTGAATAATGTTAATCCATCGTTAGAGATGTTGAATACCAGTTTAAGTATCTATCATATGCTCTATTAAATAAGTAATAATTTTTTGTACTTTGTTGAACTTGTAATATAACATTACACGTATTGACACCTAAACTCGAGTTAAACATCAGTAATGTTAAATATCATTGTTCTTTTAAATAAATTAAAATAATTACCACGGTATTAGAGTCAAATAAAAATATTCGTGTTCAATTTTATTTCTTTTCATCTATTTATAAAAATTGTTAAAGGGCGAAGTGTCATTAACATGCGAATTCTTTTTTAACTAGATGATAATATTTTAAATAAATAAATGTAATGTACGATGTGCAGAAAATAGATAATTTAAGCCCATGTTTGGAGGCCTTAAATTTAAAAAAAAAAAATGATTTTATATGTATTTTTTGAAGAATGTATAGTTAAAAAGTAAGAAAAAATTTTAAACTTACATGTAGAATATTTTAACGTGAGAATATACAATTAAAAATAAGTATGAAAAATAAATTAAAGTAATCAAATGGGAGGCTAAGTATGGCAAGAGGATTACTGAAAAAGTCAATTATCCACTAGAGGATTAAATTATAGAGCATTTTACTTCATTAAAGGGCCAAAAGAATTTCTTATTGAAAATTTTCTATCATTTGTTACCAATCTTGTTCCTCGTATATTGGCAATGTGTCTATATGGTGCTAAGTTTCTATAGAGTTTTATTTATTTTTGAAAAGTTTTGAAAACTATAAAATGTACGATTTAAATTAATTTTTAAATTTCATTTGAGAGTTTAATTTAGACCAAACAACAACTATGTCTTTTTTCTTTCATATTTTTTTGTTCGATTCGATTCATATATTGATTTTATATTTTACAAAAATCGTTTTGCTAATGGATACTTATCTATTACCCTAACCATAAAATCCGTCAAGACTTGGATTATCATTCAAGAGTCAAAGAGTATAGCCAAAACATTGGACAATTTTCAGGAAATTGAGTGAAAGAAGGTGGAGCACTTTCAAAATAAAAAGTCAAGCAAGAATAGAAGAGAAAATTAATTAAAAATGTATGACTTCGTCAATCGTCCTTACTTAAAACTTAAGATTTTGAATTTATTTTTTCTCCATTCATTTTCAAGAACAATATTTGTTATACATTACCATTGACGGATTCTTTTACAAATTGATGATGCGACGATAAATTGAATGAAAATTGTCAAAATATCTATCAATTAAACGACGTGCTTTTATATAACATTGGCAAAAGAAAGTGGAAGAATTATTATTTTCATTTGATTCGTGAGATTTTGATTCCATCAAATCTCGTCGCATCATTTATTGGTAAAAAAATTAATGTACATGCACCACAACTGCATTTTTAATCAAAGTCTCCTTGGAAAAAAAATAATATTGTCCTACTTTTTAATTGTATTTTTCAAATAATTAATTCCACACAAGCACTTCAAAGGTGAAAAACCCTTTCCATCTCATCGTCGTAAAGTCCATTCCACGTGTTCTCTCTCTCCCCACCGGCAACCCCAAGTCCAAAGACAGTATCTCTCTTCCTATATATATGCGCATCTCCACTATCAAACGTATAATGCTCTTGTAAACAGCTCTGAATAGCTAAAAGAACCCGAGAAAATTGAACCCATTATCACTCTTTTGTCAAATCACTCGCTAATATTTTCCTCATTTTTCATTGATTCGGATCCTCTATCCATTCTTTTATACGCCAACCTCTCTTCAGAGATTTCTTGCATTCAGGTAACGATTTTTTTCTTTCTTTTTTAATATTTAAGTCCTTCGTGGTTCTGTTTTACACTATGATGACTTTAATTCTTAATTAATCCTTTTTTGGGATTAAGATGTGTTTTTCAGCGAGTTGAATTGAAATGGTTTATCATTTCTGGAGTGTTTAATCTTATGTTTTTTTTTTGTTATGTCATTCTATGCAATGGGTTTTGTTTTCTTTGCCTGGCTAATTTGCTTATCTCGTTTTCTTATAATATTGAAATTGTCATTTCATTGAATGGGTTTTGTAAATCTTTTATTTGTTTTGATGGGATTTTTGTGACACTTGATTTTGTGGAAAAGATTATGCTGTTCATACAGCCAAATTCTTGCTTTAATAGTACTATTCTGGGATGTTTGATACCAATACAAATTTTTTAGTTTATGTTTGTTTCTTAATCCTATTTTCCAATCCATTATCAATGCTCAGTTTCTGTAGTGTTGAGTTTCTAATCTGCCAATGTGATCGAAATTGCTTTTTATTTGTTAGGTTGAGTATTTATTTTTTCTTAGTTTTAATCATTTTACAGCTCATGGCTTGCTTATCGTATTTGCAATAATTGAGGTGAATCTCTTTCACGTGATTTTGAATGTATTTGACACACCTAACCTTGTTTTGGTACGAAGGATGTTATATTCAATTATTAAGTAATCGTTCCTCTTTAACAGGAATCCAGCATTCATAGGTTGTCTCAAATCCATTTCTAATTGCATGGGGTTGTCTTGTTCGTGCCCGCTCTCTTCTTATATTGATTTAGAGAATGGTTTTCAATCAGTCATTATAAAGTCAATCAACTTTGGAGATGACGATCAGAAGACACCAGTTCGATCTGTTGGCTACAAGGAAAACAATTTGAAACCGAAAACTTTGATGTCATTAGGTTCGGGGGAAATGACGGTCGGAGAATCCGTTATGTTCAAAACAAGGGAAACTGAAATGATGAATAGAATCCCGCAAATGCCAATTTTGGATTCACAAAGCCCGAAACATGAGGCTGCTATAAAGTTGCAAAAGGTGTATAAAAGCTTTCGAACAAGAAGAAAGCTAGCTGATTGTGCTGTTCTGATTGAGCAGAGTTGGTGGAAGCTATTAGATTTTGCAGAACTCAAGCGAAGTTCAATTTCATTCTTTGATCTTGAGAAACACGAGTCTGCGATTTCACGTTGGTCAAGAGCAAGAACAAGAGCGGCAAAGGTATATTTTTACTTATCTTTATGTGTTTTTGCAAATTTATTTTCCATCAAAGTGGTGAATCATTAATCTTAATTTCCTTGCTTATGCAGGTTGGGAAAGGTTTATCAAAGAATTGCAAAGCCCAGAAACTAGCCTTACAACATTGGCTTGAAGCAGTGAGTAGTTCATTATATCTATCTTGAGTTTTATCTCACGTGTGGAGCCTAATTATACCTGTTGAGACGAAATTTTAGGGGTATATTGAGCATTCATATGTAGCTGTCGTATTGAGAATGAACCCACTATGATCATCATGCTCCTTTGCGTTTTTCCCTAATTTCTGCTTGCTTATTATTGATCATGGAATCAGGGATTAAAGTTAGATACAGAAAATTTATATATCTTGTAGAAAACTAATTTTTTTATTTTTCTTTATGAACGGAGTAGATTGATCCTCGGCATCGTTATGGGCACAATCTGCATTTCTATTACATCAATTGGCTGAATTCTCAAAGCAAAGAGCCCTTCTTCTACTGGTAATTATCTAGAAATTGAACGCACTTATTTATTCGTAGATCTATATTATAGGACATGAAATTCGGTCATGATATTAACTACACTATTTTGCCAATGCAGGCTAGACATTGGAGAAGGGAAGGAAGTTAATCTGGTAGAGAAATGTCCTCGATCAAAACTTCAGCAACAGTGCATCAAGTATCTTGGTCCGGTGTGTGTTTCATCCATCACTGCATATTCTTTTCCTTTAAGTTGAAGCAGTTTTTTTTCCTTGACTTCCAAGAACTCGCTTACTGATAATTTCTAGCTGCCTGCAACAGATGGAAAGAAAGGCTTATGAAGTTTCAGCCGAAAACGGGAGGCTCTTCTACAAGCAAACAGGGGAGCTCCTCGATACCACTCGAGACTTGAAGGGCGTTAAGTGTATTTTTGTTCTCAGTACCTCTCGGACCTTATATGTTGGCAAGAAAAAGAAAGGCGCATTTCAGCACTCTAGTTTCTTGGCTGGAGGAGCCACACTGGCTGCTGGGAGGATGGTTGTCGAAAATGGCACCTTAAAGGTATCTTTACAGTGTGAAAACTTACACAGAGAAACTCTTTTGTGTCTACATTTTTTTTTTTTACCATTTTTTTTGTTATATCATTTCAGCAATTACTTAATTCGAAAAAATTTTGCTGGCAATTTTTTAACAGGCAGTGTGGCCTCACAGTGGTCATTATCGACCAACTCTTGAAAATTTTGATGACTTCAAATCATTTCTGAGAGAGAACAATGTGGATCTTGCTGATGTTAAGGTACGGGGAAACTTGCCCAATTTCTGTTATTCTTATTTTTATCACGAGGAGAAACCGAGATATATATGCTGAGTAATCTCAATCTCATTGTGTGCAGCTCGATTCAATGGATGAAGAAGAAGAAGAAAAACCTATTGGAAAGAAGAGCAGAGTACACTTGAGAACTAATTCATCTGAAGATGACTTGGAGACGCAAGAAAACTTTATCGAAAATTACACTTCGGATAAAGTTAATTCAAGAGAAGATGAAAGTGCAATGCAGATGTCAAGGTCGAGTACATATCATGGCTTCAGTCAAAAACTAAGTAATCTTCAAATACCGAGCCAAGATGATTTATTAGAGCGATTGGACCGTGAAAATCAAACAGCTGACTTAAATTCTAATGATTTCCTCCTGGAATCGCCCGTAGATAGATATAAACCTCCAGAAGAAGATGAACATGATGAAACTAAAGAGGAGATTATTTCCGAAGAAGCAATTCTGCAAAGGATCAATTCGCATAAAGAAATGAAGTCATATCAATTGGGGAAGCAACTATCTTGCAAATGGAGTTCGGGAGCTGGACCTCGCATTGGATGTGTGCGAGACTATCCTTCCGGGCTGCAATCACATGCTTTGGAACAAGTAAATTTGTCTCCAAGAAGTGATCGACGCCTAAGATTAGATTCCCCGTCTGGTGCGTCTACACCAGACAGCTGCAGTCTACCTCTTAACAGTATTTGCCATTCAAGAATGCAACAATCACCATTGTGTAGAGGGCCTTAGAGACTCGAGTCGAAACTATTGAGTATATCTTTTGATTAACCTATTCTTTTTAGCGGGTATTAAAAAGGGTATAGGAATTTATTTCCATTATTTTTATAATGGAGTTCTTACACAGTAAACGTGTACACAGTCATTTTTTTCTTGTACAATTAGGGATGCAAAATTGAAAATTTCTGTGTTTCGACACCCTTTGATCAGTTCAAAAAATTAAGTTCCAACTTTTTTGACAGATCTCTAACTTTCCAAGTGTTCATGGATTGATGAAACGAAAAAAACAAAATAAAAAAGAAATGATCTATTCTGTAATATTGAATATGACTTGGTCTAGTTTCTTGAACGACGTTCAAGATTTCAGGTCAACTCCTTTTGAGTGTCGTTGGCTATCTTATAGATTAAAACTTCAATTCTTGATCTTGAGAGTAAAAATAAACGGTAAAAAATTTTGTAACTGACAAAAATATATAAATTTATTGTTATGAATCAACCCCGATATCAAGAATGTTTTGATATCAATTGTTGAGAAATCGTCCAAATAATTAAAGAAGAAAAATATGGATAATATGAAATTTAATGGATCACACAACAATCGAGAAAATTGTGGAAGAGGAGAATTCATTATACCAAAAAACAACCAATTGTCTTACAAAATTTGATCCTCTCAATTTAATCTAAACAATTCTCTATTATTTTTAATGTATACACAAATATCTAATTGTTATAATCTTTCTTTTCCCACCTTTTTCATTTTACTTGTGTCTATACCTTGTGGAGTATTTATAGAAGCCAAATCTCGAAGTTTTGGAGTCTAAGATAAAATAGAAGTCCCAAAAATCCGGATAGAACAAGAAAACTGCCAAAAAAGGGTTTTCGGGCCCGAACTTCACCTGGGCACGCCCGACATTCTACTCCAATTCTTGTTCTTGGCGTTGCGTGCGCCTGTATCTCGGGTTTAATACTCTAAAATATGCCTTTAGCCATCCAATAGTTCTCCTTTAAGTCAAACTCTTAATTATCATTGAAAATTGATCTTCACAACTTAGAACTCTATAAACTCAAATACTTTAAACTTCCTCCAATCATCCAAACTCCAAAAAACACTATGATACTTGACTCTCAATCAAACCATACTTCTAAATCAAGATTAAACAAGCTTCCTCCATGCAACAAACTTCTAAATTACATAAAAATTTTGTCACAAAACCTAACATTTATGATAGATGACCATCAACACGATCGTTACCTTCGTAGAATTTTTACGGTAAGAAATGAAGTTACGCGATTTCTTCACTTGTATGCTTTTTCTCACACCAAGAAATGACTTTTGATTTGTATATGAAAAAATAAGAAATAGGGCAACCTATTCAAGGTATGAATTATGGTCGATTTTCAAATGAATAAATATGTCCTATCAAGTCTAAGTCAATACATATTTAAACTTAAAATAAAGTTTCAAGAATTGACATCTCAGTTCTCCCCATTCTTTATCATTGAGAAAGTTTTAAGAAACCGTGTGAGGGACCATGTTTGGCGTTTGTGTGGAGAACAAGGTCTAGAAACCGAGTGAAGACCGAGGACTACCGACCAAAACGTAGTTTTTCCGTAGGTAAACTTTGGGTAAAGAAAATGATAGTTTCATAAATAATTTTATTTCTAGTCTTCAACAATGACCAGATGATAGTTACCGTGTTTTCCAAGAGAAATGTATGATGAAAATAGTGGGTTGTTATGACTTTTTCCAACATGGAGATAGGGTAATATTATATATTCCGATTCAAAATTCAATATCTTTGTCACCGTTGAATGATGCCCCAATTCCAAGCACGAAGGGCCACAGAGAAACGTAGGGACCAATTAAGAAATTACTCGAGTCAACCAACGACTTGAAATCAACTTACCTAGGTAACATCATATGCTAAAAAATTGATAAAAGAGTCCCATAAAATGTATGATTAAAAATGAATTTGAAGAAAAAATTAAAAATTGTTCCATCTGTTGTAGGCATGTGGATGAACAAGATTCCTCGAGGTTTTTGTAAAAACACTCGTCCAAGCTCACTTAAATGTGTCATTACAAACTCAAATTCACCATTATCGCATAAGTTAAAGTCAAATTTCTCAATATAATGTCAATATTTATTATAAAACGTATTTTCCATCAAAACTTTCGAAATCTTCACGGTCTTAAATATCGAAACATGAACGCTGATTACCACAATTAGCTGTGGGGGTTGCTCACTCTATTCTTGTTTGGCACATCAACTATCAAAACATTCATCTTCTTAATGTGGAGACTCTTGCAAATCGACATCAGCTGACTTCAAATGTCTGAATAACCTTAATAGAACTTAATGCTTCCGGGGTGTGACCCCTTTCAGTTGTGACTTGTCACTTGTAAGCTGAATGATAGTAGAAGCATGTCCTACGTGCATTGTTCTTTAGGTCGTGCATGAATTTATGTGCAATGCACATTAGATTTCTCTGTAAAAGAATGAACCACATTACTGAATTTGAGTTTCCTGGTTAATCGAGTCTCGCTCAAAAATAAAATATTTTATACTCGCTGGCATCATTTTTTATTTTTTTTTGATCGGTTAAAATGAATATTATATATCAAAATAGTGTACAAATACATCTGGCATATCCGGGCAATCACAAATCAATAACGCATACAAATACACCGAGCATACCTGAGCAAAGTAAATAAAAGTGTATACAAACGACAAGATCTAGCAACCTAATATCATAGACTCAAAATGAATTAAAACATTCGGATACAAAGAAAACATAAATTTGTATACGTGTGTTTTAATCCGTCTAACAACACAATCAACATGTGGTCTAAGATCCTCAAAAAATTTCGATTATGTGCCGTTCATAGGTGGTAAACGATACTAACAAGAGCAATCCACTTCACTTATCCATATTGTCCCTCGAGCCTCCTTCTTCACTTTACTCGCTGGCATCTTGTGCCTATTACTACTTGCTTGCTTACTCAAAGTTTTCTATTACATTTCATTTATTCAAACTCATCAAAATAATTGTTTCATAGGAAGAGGCGTATGGGCCGGATTACAAAGGTGTATTGGATTGGTCATAGAAATGTCAACTTTGGCTGGTCCAAGACACGGACCAGACTGTTTGGAGAGACACATCCCATCAGGAGTAGCCCAGCGAGGCCCACTTTCATCTTTGGTTGGACATGTATATGTTGATGTGGCAACGTTGGTTCAGTGATTCAAGGTTGAGTTATGGATGTGAATTAATGAAGCTATGATTGAAAAATTAGAAGAGGGATTTTCAAAAAAATGTAATCTCCAAATCAGATTGTGAGGATACGACTGTGGTGAAGTGACCGAACCCAGGATTTGACTGCTATCCGCAGGTTTAGTCGAGGACATTTAAGTTTAGAGGCGGTTCATACAATCTGGGGGCTTTAAGAGAAATTGTCAAAGGAATTTTTTCGAGAATAATAATAAAGAAATTATTTAAGCAAATGATCACTAATTTTTTATTGGTCATCGTTGACGGTACGAGGTTGGTGATCCTAATTAAAATCAATATATGTTTGATGATTGGTATGAAATTACTGACTACGATATCGTTGGTGATCACCAACATTCCTTCGTTAGTGATTAGCAACGACAATATCGTCAGTGATATTGCTGAAAATCATCAATGGTGCTTCAGTTACTAAGGAGAAGCTATCGGTGATCACGAGCGGCACGACAACAGATGATTCTGATTGAAGTCTATATACATTAATGAATCACACGGAATTTCCAATTACAAAGCACCTTCATCGGTAATTACCATGTCGGGAATCACCGGTCATCGGTGTCACTCACAAATTTTTATTTTCCCATATATTTTATTTTATATAAGATACTGATGCATAAGTTAAAATATCATTTTATTTTTTAATTATAATATTACCAACTTATAATTTTTTTTAAAACATCTATTTTGTTCCTTGATACAATTTTCGATTAATATTTATTTTTATAGACAA
This sequence comes from Fraxinus xanthoxyloides, assembly GCA_903798325.1. Lineage (NCBI taxonomy): Eukaryota > Viridiplantae > Streptophyta > Magnoliopsida > Lamiales > Oleaceae > Fraxinus > Fraxinus xanthoxyloides. The sequence goes on along the minus strand of CAIGRL010124851.1, from coordinate 3,158 downwards.
GATTTTCTTTGTTAAACTATTTATGATTTTAATATAAGTAACTAAAGACACTTCGTAATTTTTAGATATATTTTTAGTGTTATTAGCTATCGACTAATTAAGGGCTATCAATAAATTGGGTGCCTTAGGTAACCGCATAACAATCGGGGGCCCTATTGTGAGGGGTTGTACACCAATTTGTAACACCTTGTTGTACAAATTGCATCTTTCTTATCTTTATTTGTTGAAATGTCTATGTAATTGAAGTTACCGCATTTGAGATGAACTTACCATATTAAGGTGAAGTTACCGGATTGAGATGAAGTCACCGTATTTAGATGAAGTTATCGGATTGGGATGAGGTCACCGGATTAAATTGCTCACTGGTTTGAACACTTGTAGAACTGATTTCAGAGGTTTTGGGACCACAAAATTATTGTAACGGTTTTGGTTTCTCTTCACATGTAAATATTCTCTTTTTAGCTTGCTCCCCACTCCAAGAAGTCTGTATATATATTGTCCGTTGCTAATTGAATGTATTGTGAAAAACCACTAGTTCATCATCTTGATTCTTCATTCATATTATCTTCAATTTTAACTTGGTATCAGAGCCACAATAGCTAACACTGAATCAAATGATAATACCCAATCAGCTCAACCCACTGCAAGTACTCTGATGCCTTCAATGGTGGGAGGTAATCGCAGGCATCACTTGGGATTAACCTCTCTCAAGTTGCTCCGGTGAAGTTGGATAGAAACAACTTCCTTCTCTGAAAAACATGGTTATGCCAATCATTAGAGGGCACAACCTTGAAAGTTTTATTACCAGAGCAAAAATATGTCCAACTGAGTTTCTAGCTACTCAAACCATTGGTTCCACTAGCACTATTGTGGAAATGATTCCTAACACAGATTATATGAAGTGGATGTCTACTGACCAGCTACTAATAGGCCGGTTATACTCCTCAATGACACCAGAAATTGCCATGAGAGTAATGGGGTCATCAAGCTCCTGTGAACTCTAGAATGCAGTCCATCAAAGCTTTGGAGTCATGAACAAATCAAGGATAACCTTCCTTATCAGTGAGCTTCAAAGAACCAGGAAAGGTTCAATGAAGTTGATCAATATCTCAACACCATAAAACAGCTAGCAGACAACCTAGAAATTACTGGAAAAACAGTCCCTCATGTTGATCTTGTTACCCAAGTACTGGCTGGCTTAGATGAGGACTACACTCATATTGTAGTTCAAATTAACAGTAGAGAATCCATCTCTTGGCATGAGCTGCAATCGGTGCTTATGACCTATGAAAGTAGAATTGAACATCTGAATGCTATGAAAAATAGTCTTGCCTCAGTAAACTTGAACAAATCATCAGTCAATTTTGTGCACAGACCAAGTACAAATAGAGGTGGAAGGTTCAGTTACAATAGAAGAAGCTACAACAAGAAAGGTGGTAGAAACAAGGGAAGAGGAGCAAGACCAACTGGCAGCAAAAGACTCTATCAAATATGTGGAATGAGCAACCATCTAGCTGATAAGTGTTTCAATCGCTATAATGATATATACATGGGTTTTAAACCTAAGGTTCACTATCAGAATAACTCATCAGGACCAACAACCCTTATTGCCTCACCTAACACTATTGCAGACCCTATTTGATTTTCAGATTCTGGAGCAAGTTATTATGTAACTGGTGAGAAAGGAAATATGTTGGAGTCACATGAGTTTGGTGGTAAGAAGATTCTCACTATTAGAAGTGGTAATAAGCTTCATATTTTCCACATTAGCACAAATCACTTGAGCACACTAAATAACAAGTCACTGGCTCTCGAAAATGTTTTGTTTGTACCTGAAATCAAGAAAAACTTGATAAGTGTCTCGCAATTAACTACTAATAATGATGTATGCATAGAGTTTCGCTCTGGTTTTTGTGTTGTTAAGGACAAAATGTCGAAGAAGGTGATGTTGGAAGGGAAGCATAAGGATGGACTATATCAATTTCAACCCCCAAGTCAAGATGAAAAGTCCTACTGTCAAGAGTATTATACCCAAAATAAACTTAACTCTTCTGCTTTTGCTGCTAAGTCTAGAGTGTCTGAGGTAATCACCAAAAATGAGTCTTAATTAAAACTAGGCATATGAGACTTGGACATCCATGAGGTTCTGTAATGTCACAAGTTCTCAACTCATGTAATCAAAAGTTTCATTTTAATGAAATCAGTCATTTATGTGATGCATGTTAGCTTGGGAAATCTCATTCCTTGCCTTTCAAACTCTCGAGCCTCAACTCCACTTGAACTCATTCACATAGATGTGTTGGGGCCGGCACCCATTCAATCCACTTCAAGTTTTAGGTATTACATAATCTTCGTTGATGATCACACCAGATATACCTAGATCCATCCTATGAAATGCAAGTCTAAAGCCTTAACTCAATTCACCCAGTTTAAAAATCTAGTTGAAAACAAGTTTGAAAGGAAAATAAAGACACTTCAGACTGATTGCGGAGGTGAGTTTAGAGTCTTCACTAACTTAGTCCTACAGTCTGGTATCGAAATGAAAATTTCCCGCCCTCATACCTCAGCTTAAAATAGTAGAGTTGAAAGAAATTATAGGCATATCACAGAGACTGGCCTAACTCTTCTAGCTTATTCTGGCTTACCGCTACACTATTGGTGGGAAGCCTTTCACACGACCACATACCTTATTAACAGACTACCCACACCAATTCTCAATAAAAGATCACCCTGTGAAACTCTAAATCACCACACAAGTTGACTACAAGTCCCTTAAAGCCTTTGGATGACCCTGTTTACGCTATCTTAGACCCTATCAAGATCATATGTTCAGCTTTCATTCCACCAAGTGTGTCTTTGTTAGTTTTACTAACTCACACAAAGGTCACAAGTGCCTTAGTCCTACTGGTAAGATTTATATCTCAAGACATGCTGTTTTCAATGAAAATGAGTTTCACTTCAAATCTGGTTTTCTTGATAGAAATAGTGACTTGAAAACTAAAGACACCATCATTCAGTATCTACCTTTTAACACTTTCCAAACTCTTGATCCAACACATTCAACTGATATAGTTCATCCTGATGCTTCTCCAACAGACAGGCCTTTTAGACCCCAGCAGCTTGAAATGTCTGAAAATGAGATTCAAAGAGTAAATGAA
>CAIGRL010124844.1:0-17768 GCA_903798325.1 Fraxinus xanthoxyloides | reverse complement strand
AAATGAAACACAAAGAGAACAACTCCTAAGGTTTTGTATAGTGATTTTTAGGAGAGCATTTGGTTAAAAAGTAGGAAAAAAATTAAATTTATGTATAAAATATTTTATTGCATAAATACGTGGTTGAAAATGAATGTATAAATATTTTTTTAAAAAAAAATTAACGATAGTCAAACGGATAAATATGAAAAGTAATAATCAAATTTTTAACATACAAAACCTTTACCAATCAAGCATCTACCCAAACATGAACGCGTAATCAAAACGCTGTGGATAGCCTCTTGTATATTTCCTTCTCTGCGCAAAGCAATCCAGCTAGACTCCAATTCTATCTGCACCAAATTGAAGGAAGAAATGGTAACTTCGCCTCTCTGCGTGTGTGAACTCTGCATAGATTTGAGATATATAGTGATACGATGGCTCGATTTCATTTATGTTATTTAGGGCTTTATATCTTCCAATTTCGTAGTACTTTCTTTTTTAGCCTTTCCATGTGCCTGGAAAATTCAAGAGAGTTAAAATTGTTTTTAATTTGACGATTTATGACCCTCTACGATTAGTATGGCCTGTCTGAATGTAAAGCTTGAACATTTACTATATTTTGAAAAATTGTACGTTTTATGTTTTGCTCCATAAGCTTATTAATTTGGGTGTAAATGATACGAGTTCCTAGATTCGTTTCATCAAGAGCTTCTTTGCAATGTATTCTGAAGACAAAATAAACCAATCTGAAGTTTTTACTTAAAGCTGGTCTACGACTCTGGGATTCCAGTCCAAGCTTGAGCAGCCTCTTGCTTAGATGGAATCTAATAAGCACATTTGATAGCCCTGTACCGACAGCCTCTTACTTGATCCATTTTATGTTTGTTTGCGAGGTAGACTTTTAATTTTATTAATTAGTTTTATTATGAATTTTTTGTAAAGGGTTGGTGGTATATTATTAGCATATTTTTGTATTTTTTTATGTTCTTTTGTATTTTTTATTGTTCTATCTTGAGGCATATGCCTTGCCTCACGAAGATAAATGCCTTAGTACCCGATTAAGCGTTTTTAAACATATCTTTTCGATCTGCTTATAAATAGTTATGTAACCAAACTCGTTGCACGATGATGAAAGAGCATCAGAGTGTTATTTTTATGTTGGAATAGAAATTTGAGCTTAGCAGAGTGTGAGATGTTAATTATTGGTTTTGTTCTTCTTAAATTTAATGTATTCCAGGCCGACCCAGAATTGGAAGCGATTAGGCAAAGAAGAATGCAGGAACTAATGGCTCAACGTGGCATGGTGACTGACCATTTGCTTACATGAGTGTTACATTACTTAAATAATGTGCCATCTTTAGGTTTTACTAATAATTTTGAATATAGGGAAGTCAGCAAAACCCTGAGCAGCAGAAAGCTCAGGAGGAAGCTAAGAGGTTATTATCTTTCTTCGTCTAGTTTTAGTATTAGCTTGTTGAAGTTCTAGTTTCTGAGCATATATTAGCATTTTCTTGGTGCGGTTTTCTTGATTTTAACGTTGAAAATTATTGAATTAGGGAAGCGGAAGAGCAAAGACAAATGATGCTTAGTCAGATTCTCACATCTGAAGCACGAGCAAGAGGTAAGTTGAACTTTGCACTGAACAAATAATAGTGGCATGATGAGAGAATTCAACCTATTTATGATAGTGACATGTTTGTTTTATGTAAGCAACGTGGCTGGGGAATGATGAGGGTCTGGCTGTTTTGCTTCCTAGCAGTTTGGCTGCTGCGCTTGGAGGGACTGAATGTGTCGAAATAAGGCAATGGTAAATGTAGGATATGAATAGTGTGAATTAGGCGTGAGTGACTTAGGATGGGCAAGGCTGTCAAAACAAAGACTATGGCTGGGGATGGCATAGAAACCAATCTTATGGAATGAGTTAGCTTGGAATTTGTGATGTTGTGATCTTCAAAAAATGAGGATTACTAACTCACTAATAAACAACTGGACTCTCAACAAACCCGGGAAGATGCTAATATAAATAGGAATATTATTCTTATATCATCTCTTCCTATATGTCAGACTGTTGAATCTTAGGAAAATTTGAGAAAATAGAGGAATATCATCTCTCTTATTCAGGTGGGTTGTGTGCCTATGGTTGTCTGAGAGGTTATAATTGCAATGTATGTTGTCTAACCTACAAATCCACTACTTAGTGCTAAACCCACCTACCTTAAAAGAAACACATATTAGATTATTAGTGCATATGAGTTCCTAATGCCTTATGCAGTTACTTGTAAGCTAAGCAACATCTCACGTCTAACCATTATCGGATCTCATGTCCTCCCTCACTCATGGCCAGGTGACTTGGGAATTTCAGTGGCTGTTCTTTGGGTTCAAGAGATGGTCCTATGTGCTCTGATCTTATTTTATCCCACATAGCATTTAGTTCCAACAATTTGGCTTGAAAACTCTTCTGATACTGTCATATCTTAGCTCTTGTTCTAAGAAGTCCAACCGTAACATGTGCACTTGCGCTCACTGGACACCAATTAGTTAAGTTATTATCCGAAAAGAATCAATTGATACAAGTCTTGAGGTACATATAATGCTAAACAACTTCCGTATTCTAAATGTCTAAGTCTTACCAAGAAATTATTGAAGCTAGTGCATCTTGTGTGTCAAAACATTTCAATCTCTAGAAGATAATTCCCAATCTAGTGCCACATGAGGGAACCAAGGAAGCAAACTCCCGTGTTAGTGGTTTTGACCTTCGACCAAGAACAAGGAAACAGAGAAACGAGAGAAATCCAGCAAGAAGAAGCATTAAGTACTCTCCCCAAGCTTTTTTTTTTCTTTAGTTTCTTGTTTCTTTTAGTTGTTTGAAAGGGCTCATTCTCTTTTGACCCCACTTTGATGGTTGTAGTGGTGCAACTTGATTTGGCCGTCTCACTGATTCCATGGCTATGTTTGGCCCAGTTTTCATCTGCTTTTGTACAGCCCATGGGAGGTCAGATTTGGTCACCTCCTTAAGGCCTTCAGCCCATGGTAGGTCACAGAGGGATTATTTATAAGAACTCCACCTTATTTGGTTTGATTTTTAAAAAAAGAAAAAGAAAATAAAAAGGAAAAAAAAAAAATTCTAACAATGTTGGATCTCAGACTCTAGGTATGCGGGTACCACCATACGCGATTGAGACCTAGGGGACTTCCTTTCGCAGTAGATTTTTCCCAACTAAGTGGTGTACCTGTGGATGCAGTCATAAGCATCATGGGCTTGTTCCTCATCTAGGGCATCATAGATGATAATAAAAGCTGTCTTTATGGTACCACCAGGGGTGTCCTGTTGACTGCCTACTAGTGTGGTATTCTGGAAGTGAATATAACATGGTAGTGTAGTGAGATCTACTTCAGATAGAAGAAGGATGTTATCATTTTGAGTTTGCTGGTTTCACCGAACTGAATGGTACACTTGTGAGACATATGGCATGGATAACATTATGGACCTTTCGCCAGGCATGAAATGTGATTCTTTTGATGCAAACAATGAAATGTCCAATTATAATCACGTAACAAAATTGATAATCTACTACTAGCCAAGAAATCTAGCAAAAGCCTAAAAGTCTTCCATATTATCAGTGTTGACGGAATCATCGTCATATTTGATTACTTGTCGTCTTCCTCATCACTCTCAGTTGTTCAATGTTCCCTTCTTTTTCCCAATCGGTTACTTGCAATGGAGCATTTCCCTTTCCATTTCTTGTAAATGCAAAAAATAAAAATAATAATAATAATAATTAAAAATAAATAAATTAATAATAATAGAAGTAAGAAGTTGTGAGTCATAGATCTCTTGTCGCTGGTTGCCTACTGAAAAGTTGCAACTTCTCTGGGGAGGGGTTTATTGCACTTCAATTGTAGGAGGATTGGGCACTCTTGCTTCGCGTGTTCTGTTCTCTCAGATTCTTTTTTCCCTTTCAAACTCAGGTTCGGTTGTTTTTAACGTAGTCCAAAATCCATAAAACATCTTAGACTATAGAAAACAGCTGATGAGGGCAAGACAAATTAGTTCATATCTTAGCTGCCATGAAGCCTATGCTTAGAGGGTGCGCCTCAATAAGTCGAGGCTTAAACTTCAAGGCATATAATGAAGTCCTTATGTGAGGACACCCAGCTCGGATGCTTTCTGAATCAACACATCTCTGGTGTTGTGGTGATGGTCCTATAATGTTTCCTTTTACCTAACAAGAGTTCATGGATCACACACAAGTGTAGATGCAAAACACTCGCTTTTTAGGTATATCATGACATCCAATCTCCAGGTTATCTTTTCTAGTAAACAAAATTATTCACCCAATTCTGTGCATTGTTTCTGTCCTGTGTGTGTGTCTCTTCTTGTGGTATAGAAGGGGACACATTAAGCGCCTTCAACTGAGATTTTAATTAATTTTAATGAAATCCATTAAACTCGTGTCCTTAATAACTAATGGATTTATATGAATTTCATTAATAGAAGGATTTCAAAATATTTGGATAGATTTGAAGCTTATAATTACATAGAATAAATTATTTTCAAATTTCACCATTTTTAATGAGATTCTTGTGGATTTTCTGAAAATTTATTCAAATCCACGAAATTCATTAAAATTTATAATCTTTTAAAATCCATAAAAACCTCAGTTAAGGACACCCTCCTTAATGTTTTCTCTAATTGAACAAGCACAATCCCCATTTTTTTTTATAGTCTATCCATGTATGTTTGTATATAGTTGCTCGAATTGCACTGGTGAAACCTGAGAAAGCCAGAGGGGTTGAAGATGTTATTCTGAGAGCTGCACGAGTAGGTCAGATAACTGAGAAGGTAGCTCTTCAATGTCTGATGCTTGTCCATATAAGCTTGTGCATGTGCTGTGTGTCTCATTAGTCTGCTCAAACAAACATCACATTGCTATGATGGTTCATCCGTAGGTTTCTGAGGAAAGGCTCATATCATTGCTTGAACAAATCAACACCCAAACTACTAAACAAACCAAAGTAACAGTAAGTTGTTCGTGTGTTCATTTCTTTTCCAGTTGCCGTTTTCTGATTTAGTAATTATTTTGTTGCACGTATTAATTTGTGCATCTGTCGATTCTCAGATTCAGAGGCGTCCGAGTGTTCTTGATGATGATTAGCCCATTTCAACTTTCTGCCTCGTGCTTGATGTAGAGTGCTTCAAAATTATTGGAGAGATGTAACTCTGGTTGAATGTGGAATTTTCATTTTCTACTATCTTAAATGCCCCCTCCTCTTTTAATATAAACAACATTTTAAAGACACCAATTACCCAGTCTGGTTTTCATAAAAGTTGGAATGAAAAATAAGGGATCAAGTTACAGCATTTTATTAATTATTAGATCCCTTCTCTCTTCCACCATTAATGCATCCAGGTTAGTATGTGTCTGTGCTCCGATGAAGCCGAGCCTGCGACCCAAAGGCTTGTAATAGGCGGGTATGTGATTATTAAAAGGTTAAATATATTCACCTCATAATTTTTAATAATTAGACTACATTTTAATTGCATAAAAAGTTTATAACCTTTACAAATTATTATATTTATGTTTCAAGTTTTTTTCCTTATTTTCAAATTAATATAATTTTTTTTATTCTCTCTCCAAATTTTTCTTTAAAATAGAGTGAGAAGATTCAATTGTCCGTTGTATTTTGCAAAACAAATAATAATACAAAAATATGATTAAATGTCTGATCATCGTTTTAAAGTACGTTAGCATTATTTTTGAATGAAAAGCAAGATTAATGATAAGAATTTTTTATTGATCAATGAAGAAAAAATTAAGGATATAAGTGCGATAATCAATAAAGGTAAATAGTTTTTAATGTAATTAAAATGTGGTCTATTTATTAAAAACAAAATGTGGTTGAATATGACCACCCTTGTTAAAATCTTAGTTGTATGTTATATACGCAAACAGTTTCGACTCATTTTGATTTTGAGATTCTCAAATCGTTACAGAGCATGCATGGGGGACAAATCAATTAATTTATTCATTGTGTTTAAGTATTTAGTCAATAATGAAGGTTCTCAACTTTTGCTTATTTTTAGAGTCATGTTTTCAACTTTTTCCATTGTTTATTTTATTTTATTTTAATATTCAATTAATTAGCAAATGTTGTCTCTGATCATTGTTTCTGTCCAAATAATTTTTTTAGCATGGAGAAAAATATTTCGTCGAACTTTTTTATTTGTTGTTTACCTTAATTCTTTGCAAATACGAGGGATAAATAAGAGTATATAACGGAATTTTTACTTGTCATCAAAATCAAGATATGCTATTAATAGAAGTTCGAAGATAAAAATATGCCCAAAAAAGTAGGGAGTTTGTCAGAATATTTCTCAATGTGGGCCAATTTGCTGAATTCTAGGGGTACTTATAAGCTTAGCCTAGTCAATCATCCCATTTCCACTTTGACTTTTCAACTATACTATATTTTCAAAGTGACCTATTCGAATTCAAAAGACAAAAATGTCTTTAAGTGAATTTCTGGATAAGCTTTAGCACATTCTGCACATTCTCTTCCATATCTACAATTTAGTAAATTATGTTTAAAAAAAAAAAAAAAACACTTGCAGGGTTGCAAATATAATCATCGTCTCTCTCTAAACTTAAGCTGAAGTGATTCAAAGTAATATCAATACAGTAAAAGCCTTGAACACAATAATCTCAATGTCATCCGATAGTTAAAAGACCACGTGGAATGTCTTTGATAAAAATGAATCATGTTGAACCGTACAAGGCATATTGACGATATCTTGGCGATAGATAGAAGAACAAATTTAGGAATGTCTCGTCACGGACTCATGATCATATAACTTATGGGTAATAAAACATAATTACAATAAATGCATGGGATTTTACATACCTTGAAGGCTCTGCATGAGCCATTTGCAATGCTTAGTCCTGATGTGGGCAGCCAACCACCACGAACAAGCATTGCTTGTAGCTCTTGTCAACCAATATTATACATGTATCATGATTCTACGGGTTTTGTTATATATACACTGAGTATGATACCTCAGTGTACAACCCTCCTCACATAGGGCAGATCCCTCTCTTTTGTGAGCGGGATGTACAAATAGCAAAGCCGATTGTTTACAAATTATTCAATGTCAAACTAATTGTACAACTAATTTGTTTTCGAGAAGTTTAGCCTTTGGAGCGAAAATTTAATTATGGGTCCCCAGTCTACTGTTATTGTAGCAAGTTCATCCTCAACTTGAAAAACTGACCAAGTTTGTGTTTAACATTTTTATTATAGTTGTGCAATTAGTCCCAACACTGTGAACTGTCTAAATTCAACTAACTCATTTGGTAATCTCACATGTCTAATTCAGTGAAGCAATATTTTGTTTCCAACTTAAATTGCGTTTTAAAAATTGAAGTTACTTTTTTTCCAACTTTTAAGTAATATGTTAGATTCTCCTAAAAAGGGGGAAAGAAAAAAAAAATCACCCTGTTTGCCTTGAGAGTTAGGTCCCTTCTTTGTTCATGTAGGAAGTTCATTATTAACTTTTAAAAAGAAGCATATCGTCTTTAATCCCTTATTTTAGTTTCACGATCAACCTCCATACAATTGTTTAAATATCTACTAAATTGTAAAGTGTTCTTTACAGAACCATGTTACAAGTACATATAACTTTGAGTCATGCTACGTGTACACGGACGTGTAACGTTTATGTACACGAGCCCACTGCCCCCTCACAATAGGGGGGAGATTATTTAATTCGGGCGTGGGCGTCTCTCCTCATGTGAGGAGAGTGTAAATCGATGGATGAACGGACGGGTACGTTTAGAAAAATCCTATAACTTTAACAGGTTTTTCACGGATAAACACATGATAAGATCTCACTGATTTTTGTCAAAACAAACAAAAAATGCACGTGCTAACAACTCAGCAACTGCCGTGCCTATATGGTCCTTACATGTCCACTTTTACAAAGTTGTACTTTGTTCTCCAACATGTGGTCAACAGTAGAACAACTGAAGTGACTACGACACGTTTGGATACTCTGAACAAGTTTCACATTGTTTACTTTTGAAATTTGACCCTTCTTTAATAAACTTTTAAAGGTAAATTGCACCATCGATCCCCCAACTTATTGTTCAAGTAGAAAGTTAAATTTAACTTTTTCTTATAGTAGCATAATTAGTCCGTCATAACGAAAATTATCCAAATCTTCATTAATTGTCACATAGTTGTCTTAAAAAACATGTCTTGCTCAAGCAACTTTTATTTTCATAAAGATATGTAAGGATCGCGATGTGATTTAGTATGGGATTTTGAGTGTATCAAATATAATAAAAGGTTGGAATTAAGTTATTCTGTTTTAAAAGCTGGAACCAACTTGTGACTGAAGCAATAATGATCTCAAGAACATGCACCCCCCTCTGTTTTCTTCATGTGTCATAGTCAAATGCAACTGTCCAAATTTGTTTCTTCAACAAATTGCTCCAAGCACCTAACTCAAAACAATTCTTAAAAGATCAAATCGACATGTTTGATAAAAGGTTCGAATAGTAATAGACAATACTAAAAAAAAAAGTAAAAATCTTATTCAATTAGAGTTCAACTCTATTCAATAATTCGAGTCAAACATAGATTATAGGTAGCATAAAATATTTAAGGTGCCAACAGTCATTCTTTGAATACATTTTAAATCTCCAATAATTAGAAGACCAATGACTTATCTGTCATCTCTATTGGTTTATCATAACAGAATAGTGAATACAGCATAATAGATAATGACAAGTAAAGGGACATTAGGCAATATGCACCATATCTTTGAATTTTTTATCAACACATAGATCAATAGGCTAAGATTTCAAAGAGAGAGAGGGAGAGATATTGGTGCAATTTTTTCTGTATTATTATCAACTAGCCTAGAACCATATCATCTACAAGTACATATAACCCTATTTAGAACTAGTTTACGACTAGTCGGACGTGAAAAGACTAGCCATTAATCCAGGTGTAATTAGGAAACGTTGGTTTCTAATTCGTAATTGACTAACATGGACTCGGTGACTCAATATGGAAAGGGCATGTGTTGTAGTGATGAGTGAAAACGAGCCACTAATGAGCCATAAAAGTACCTCTGCACGTAAATTTATCAATTCTTCCATTCAATTTAGTACAATTTATAATACTAAACATGTTATAAATGTAGACAATCTTTGCTTAAGTGGAAACAAAACATAATGAGATGCTGAGATAAAAGTTATAGAATATGTGCTTTAAAGACTTGAATAAACCACCAAACTACACAAAAAGATAATAACCACACACACTGATAAGAGGCCCTTCCAATTGCAACCTCAAATAAGGCAGTGGGGTCTCAGAATAATCAGTTTACGATAATTGACAACGAGAAAAAGAAATCTTGAAAGACCAACTGGGAGTACCAAAGCAGCTTATCTTAATCACTTCTTAAAAAATTATAGAACCACAGGCTCTTACACTTCAGAAATAACTGATTTCGATAAAAATAATATTTTTAGTAAATTTTGATAAAAATTGATAAAATGTGTGAATTAGAAATGTGATAAAATTTGTGGATCTTATAAAATGTATGATTTAAAATGAGTTTCAAAAAATGGAATCCAAACATATCAAAAGTCGCATTTTCCTTACACCAGTGATGTGTTCAATTCCATTTCCAGGTTCATTGGCCTGCTACAATGTGTTTAAACCACTTAAAAGAGTACCAAAGAAAACGAGTGCAAACCAAATTCACGTATTTCATCAATAAACATGCAAAATTTTATGGCAGCAAAACTCAAATTCATGATGTTTGTCTGATCTATTATTACCACACTGAACTAGGCAAGCATCTTTTCCAGTAACTACATGGTTATTGCCAAAGAGCAGCAATGCAGTTACTCTCGATAATTTCCATGCTAAAACAGATCTATCACCGCAAGAAAGGAGCAAGTAATTCTAGCAAGAGCTCCAATATTATGTACATTCCAAAGAACGACAGATTACAATGAAAGTAAAGCGTTTACGCACAAGATGAACAGCTTATTGTGATAGACTAATTACGGAAAAGCAGGAAGTGCTAACAATAGCAGCAAGTTAGAAGCGTACACATTTTAAACATATTCACAGTGACTGTATTTACACTAAGCAATCAGTTCAATATGTAAAAGTCTCCCAGAGAAGTGGTCAACACACGCCTAACACATAACATGAAGAACAAAACATGATGCCGTGTTCTGCAGAAAGATCACAGATCTTGTTCCCATTGTCATGAAATTGAAGCTCTGACAGACTCCTCGTATTTTGAGCCACATTTGGATGTTCTAATTCGTAGAATTATGGCTTTTGGTTCCATAGTAACAGAGTGCAGCAGTAATTATGTTCAGAGACACTGCAGCTTCACATATTTTGGAGAGAGGAAAGCCACTGTTCCATATACTTCTTGCCTTCTACAACAAAAAATAAAATGCAAGTGAAGCTCAGTTTCTATAGGTGTCACTTCTGCTAGAGACGACTCTGAGACAGAGATATTTACTTTGTCAAGAGAAAAGAAATAAATTATATTGTCTCAGATGGTCTATCAGATTAAATCCACAAAAAAATGCAAAAACCCCCCCATTTAAGTTTCAATCTAAGCAGTGCAAGACGTCAAAAGTTGACCCAGTCGGCAAATGGCTTCAAAAGGACATATAAAAGGTTACATACATTAAACATCGCGGCCCTTTCCTCTGGTTCCATCTGCCAGTTGTTTGGAAATGAATATATAAGCCTCAAATAAAACCAATTTCAGGGGCACGAGGGAAGAGACATCTTCAAGCTTAAATTATATACACCGTCAAAACACTTATCCTGCTATTTCTATTTATCCAATAATAAACATGGCACGGGAAAGGTGCATATATCAGCATATTGCTATCTTATGGACCCACCCACCGAGTAATCCCAAATTCTAATTTTGAACAAGCTCCCACCCAAGCCAAGGAATATATGCCAAAGCTGAGATCCCTGACTTCTGCAATGCAAAATCTAGTGGCTAGTGGATCTGCCTTGAGAACCAAAAGAACAAATTTAGTCCTCTTTTAAATCTCTGACAGCAAAAATTTATTTCATTGTTGTATACAAGCTCAGTATAGTATGTTTCCTTTTAAAGATGATCTTCTAAGTTACTTATTTTACTAGCGCACATTATTTTTCCAGAAAGTCTTAAGCACAGCCATACACGGTAAGAATACTTGATAAATCTAAGTGACCCCACCAAAGAGCAACAGAAGACTTGCTAACATCAATTTCTATATGCAAATCTAAAAAGCTCCAACCAAACCTAATACCATCATCTATTTAAGAACAATCACATATCATACTACAGTAAAAAGAAATGACATTGTAAAAGGATATAAATGAAGGATATAAGCACACCATGCACTTCTTATATACAGCTCAGCTCTTACCAGTGGAGTACTCATTTGGGAAGTTCTTAATGGCACTAAAGAACTGTTTATTAGGCACCTCCAGCCCCTCCTCTAATTCCTTGCAATCATGCCTATAGCAGGGGACTAACACAGCAAAACTGTCATCGGCATCAACATCGCCAAGGAAATCGGAAGCATGTGGTTCAAGCCAGCCAACTGACCAATCTGAATCATCGGATTCGGAACCGGACAAACAAACCCCATCTGATGGCACCAACACCACATCATACTCCTTGTCAATCCTCCTCTCCTCCCTACTTTTCCATTTCCTTTTCACTTTTCTAGTCGAACTCGAAGAGGGCATTCTTCTATCAGCCCCCTTCACTGAGTAAAATTTCAAACTTTCAGATTCCCCTCTCAAACCCCAATCACCCAAAGTATTTATTGGATTCATCGATGAACCATTAGAGACTTGTTCTTTCTCTTTACCTCCCAACCACCACAATGAGAATCTAGCGAAAGAAAGAGCCATTTTTCTCCCTGTTTTTCTCTTTTTCAATTAAAAAAAAAAAGGTAAATAGTAATATATGTTATAGTAGAATAAATGAACTGGAAGCAGAAAAAACTAAACTTCAAGAATTTATCAAAAAAAAAAAACCAGTAAAAATTGTCGATCAATCCAATCCAAGCCCCAAAAGTAGAATAAAACAGCAACTGAATCAAGAAAACCCCCAAATAATTGAATTTGAATATGATAAATTAATGCTAAATGATTGAACAAGGTCCCTTAACACATCCCATTATGTAAAAATTATAGCGATAATTTCTAAAATTATATTAATTAACTTAACTTCACAGAATAGAACATTTCGTCATTATGACAGGAATAATTCAATTACCGCCAGTTATAAATGAGGAAATCACAACTTAAATTAATCACAAACTTCATCAATACACTTCCCCAATGACCAAAGAGTTGTAGGTAACCACACGCTCAAACAATTAAAAAGAATTTAATCTTTTGAGCAAATTTCAAGAGAATAACTAAAGAGGATGATACTAATTGACCTTTTTGTCCCTCATATCATCCACCCATGAAGATTGCGACTTTAAGAAGTTCGAAAGTAAAGGAAACGGCAAGACCACCGGAAACCCCAATATTTTACCGGAATCTTAAGAAACAAACGTCCATTTCGCCGGAAAATCAGAAAATTCTCGCCGGAATACAAGAACCCAGTAAAGGGCAATTGAAAAAAGAAAGAACGGAAAAGGTTAAAGAGACAAAAGATTAAAATGAATTTAGCTCTTTCTCAAAGAAATCCATTTTTTTTGTGAATTTACTGAGATACCACCTCCGGTGTCCCTCTATATCTCTCTCTCTCTCTCTCTCTCTAGAATTACGTCGCACACACTTTCTGCGAAATTTGATATCAACTACTATTCTTGTGGAGGGTGTGGCCTGTACATATACTGTGATTTTTTTGTCTTTGCATGTTTTAGTGTAAATTGTAACTTGGTCGTCTAACTTTCTCTATTTGGACATGAAACCCTATTAGTTGTGATAAATTCAATTTGGACCTCTTAACCTTTTTATGTACCACGTCTAGCTTTTCTAGATTTAAAACATGGTTGTCCGTGAAGGTGTAAATTGAACCATGTTTGGAATCTAAGGTGGTCGACACGGCTAGTTTTTAGGGACTTTTTTTAAGTCTTGTAAGCATAAAGTTTTCGACCATTGTGCAACTCGTTGTATAAATTAAGATGAAGAAATTTAAAGTTTTGAGTAACATATATGAGTTCGAAATAAAACTGAAAAATCAATTGGCTGCATCAGTCCTTACTGGACTAGCCTACATTTTGACACCGCTAGTTGGAACTTGGAAGACATAAATACTAACAAAGATATAGAGAGAGAATTGGTTGAAGGAGGTCCAATTTTTTTTATCATTTCACATCTTTGTTATAGTTAACGTTAATATTAAAATCAAATTCTTAGTAGATTTTAATAAAAGTTGATGAAATTTGTGGTTGAAAAGTTGTGGATCCCATAAAATGTGATTAAAATTAATTGTTGACTTTGACTTGAAATTTTAATTGGATTATAATCCAAACAAACAAAGGTTAAGAGGGGTGTTTGGTGTGGATTGAAATTAGATTTTTAGTAAATTGTTATAGAAGTTTTTGAAATATGTGGCTGAAAAATTGTGGGATCTATAGAAAAATGTGGTTAATATTGATTGTTTGAATTTGACTTTGACTGAGATTAAAATCAGATTTTAATCCAAAACAAACAAGCTCTAAATATATTTCAAGATAATAGCAATCAAGAAAATAAAAGAATTTTTTTCATTTTTATTTTCATTCTTTTCGACTCAAGCATTTTTTATTTGTATATTTTTTTTGTCAAAGGAATTAATAATATTTGTATTCTTTATTTGCTTGTCACTCCATATATATATATATTTTTATTGAAATTGTTATTATAATAGATTGTTGAATAATCAATGACAATTATGACTTTTGAAAGTGACAGTTGCACATTAATTATTTGCATTATCATTGTGTATACGCTAAAATATTTATTAATAAATCTTGTCCTTTGTTTGCACGTTCATTTTTCTTTCCAATTCGTGTACACAGATGTCCTAGTATCTAGAAAGTTCCGTGAAGCGTAATAAGGTTTTTTTTTTAATTCATTCTTAATATATTTTAATTACTATAGATATATAAATAAATAAAATAACGCATACCTTGAAAACTTGTAGGAACTACATATGCATTTTTCAAGTTTCCAACAAAAATATAATCTGCTCCAAATCAATAACACAATAGATCTATTTGTTTATATTATATTCTAGCGGTAGATGAGGATGGCGACTCACAAGGGGAGCATAGACCAGAGCACAAAGAAGACTATGTTTATAATTCGGTTTTGGTTATGATAGATTTCTTGTTTGGATTTATTTCCTTTTAAAATTTTAAAAATGATTAAGCATTTTGTTAAGTTTGACTCCAAAGTAAGAAATATCGCTTGTTAAAAAAAAGTTGTGACGATCTATTTTTTCGTCTAGGCATGAGACGAACATTTTCTTCGAGTTTCGAGCTTGAGTCTAGGCGTGTCTAGATCTCAATAAAGTATGAATATCGTTTGACGGAACGAGCTTTTAGTTATATCTCAAATTTTATAATAATTTTCTGTGGAATTCATAATATTTTGTAGCACCTGATAGGATATATTAAATAATTTTAATTCATTTCTCGATGTGATATACGATTTATTGTGGAATTAATCAAAAGATATTTTAAAATATTGGGTACTGTGCAAGCCAAAAAAATAGAATGAGACCAATGGCCAAGCATGCATCTATGTAGATTCCTTTGCCCCAGCTGAATTTGCAACTGCCGATATTTGAAACAATCTGGGCCGTTGCATTGGACTTGCTGACTCGTCGTATCGACTTTGAGATTTTCTTTATATCTTTATATATTAAATATTACGTTATAGGATCCCGAGGGTTGAAATTTGTCGCACTAGCCCCATTTTGGGGAAAAAAGTATTTTGGAATATTATTTTTTAGAAAATGTGTGGTTAAAAAATAAGAAAAAAATTTCACTTACGTATAAAATTATTTTCTTGGAGAATGTGTGGTTGAAAATAAATTTTGAAAAAAATAATTTTTTAATCAAATATGGCTCAAACAATGTCTATTTGTTATGTTTCCATTAGAGAAAAAGTAGCTCATTATTGGTAAAATTAAAGAGAGAATGCATTTGAGTAGATGCTCATGACTATTTAAAAATCGTATTTATTTTTCATGCTTTTCCTTCTCGTCGACATAACTTCGAAATAAATTTATATATAATCTGTCCTCGTACTTTGAAGAAAAAGAATTTCAATATTATATTAGAATTTAAGCAGCAAATAACAATTTTTAAAAACTCTTGTAGATTTCGATCATGAAAGCATGCGACGACTTTCTTTAATGAATTAAGAGATATTCTTGGAGTACAAATGCAAATGAATACGTGGATTAGATTTCTCAAAGAGTATAAGTGGATTTGATCGACTAGATTGTGTCTAACTCTCTGTTTTTCTACATTTGAATAATGGAAATTGGACTAAATTAGATGGGAGAAAGGGATAGAGATGTCATTATAATTGAATTTAGTAGTAAGGAAAAAGAATTTCATAAAAATTCTCAAATTTATTAATGATCCACACTTTTTTGTCTCTTTCAAAACATTTTCATCTCACGCAATTGCAATTTTTTTATGTTTAGATTTACCTATTATTCTCGAATTAGTAAAAACTATATATATATTACTTGCTCACTTGAAACTATACCAAAGTGATTTCATAATATAAGATCTTATAAGCATATTGTTTAGGTTTTTTTGTCCTCCTAAATGAATTGTGCCACTTTCTTCTCTATGCAAAAAGAACCAAGATTGAATAAAACTGCAAAAAGAGAATCGATACAGTAAAGAGGCAATGCCTCCTATGTCGATAAAGTCAGAAAGCTAACGATGCAAACTGAGATCTTGGAGTTAAGATGTCTCTTCTACCAAGAAGGTGAGTGGTTTCTTCCTCCAATATTTTCTACTCATTAAGGGTGTGTTTTAGCCACATTATTTTGTTGATGGAGAATATGTGATTGAAAAAAAAAGAAGAGTTTTTGATGTGATGAAAAATATTATTTCATAGAAAAATGTGTGGTTGAAAATGAGTAGAAGAATGAGAATTAAAATTTTAATGTGTACCAAATATGGAATAAGAAAGCGAAGAGTAAATTAATTTCAAAGGTTACTTTTCAGTTTTTAAAGTTGAAACACGAGTATACTAAAGTCGACGAGCAAGTGTTACAAACCAAAAGCCAACTTGATTTTGGAAGCAACATCGGAATTTCACGTTTTTTACTATAAACAGGGCTACTCCACCAAATAAGGAGTAATTCTTATTAGTTGTCAACTTGTCTTGGTCAATTTAAATGGGAGTAAATCTCCTGATTCAATAAATAATTTTTAGTGTCCAAGGGGTATAATTTGAGCTTTTTAAGTTCTCGGAGATTAAAATCAATTTTTTAGCAAATTTTGATAGAGGTTAATAAAATTTGTAATTAAAAAGTTGTGGAATTCATGTAATATGTGAATACAATTAATTATTGAATTTAACAAACATCTAAATTAAAATTTATACCAAACATGAACTTAATAAGTTATAATAATCATGAATTCTTGCCTTTTGAAGCGAATAATTAAATAGATAATGAGTGATTGTCATAAAAGAAAAATTCATATATAAAAGTTTAACTATTATCCATTTCAAATTAAAAAATAAGGTTTAAAGCTTCAAAAATTAGATATTATTAAATTTTATTTATGAAATTATTAATAAATACATTAAAGTCATAAATCTATGCAATTTAGTCACAAATTATCGAATTAATTAATTATAAATTATTTATCGATTACAGATAAAAAAATTTATTGGTGACAAATTATTTTTTTCTATCACATCAAAAAAATTTATCGGTGACAGATTATTCTCAATCAGAGATCAAATATTTTCTGTTACAATTTATTCATCGATGACAAAATTACAAATTGTATAAATTACAACTTATTTGACAGTCACAAATTTTCAAATGAATCTATCACAAGTAATTTCTCAATCACAACTTAATAAATTACGAGCCGCAATCACATAGGTTACATATTATTTATTAATTACAAATTAACCAATTTATTGGTCACAATCAATCAAATAATTGGTCACGTATTAACCAATTTACGGTTACAATCAACTAAATAATTGGTCACAAAACACTCTTCATTACCAACCCAACCCAACCTCGCGCCACCACCACCAACGATGCAGTTACACCGCCGTTGTCGCCAACAATCTATCACTCCACATCGACAACCCCCACAAAAAAAATCCCCAAATCTGGCGCCAAGCACCACCACCACGTGTATCAACAATAACTGTCGCCGCTGCCAGTATCAACAAAAATCACCATCCACCACCCCCAGATCCAACAATGCCATGTCAGATCCACAGTTGATCCAACAAAACCCACATCTACCGCTAGATCCACCACCATCTCCACCAACAAAAATCACAGTCAAAACATGTAAACCACCGCCGCCGCCATTTACTACGCCTTGACGCTCGACTTCTCTATGTAGCGGCATCACCGCTGCAGGCGATGCTACAACAGAGAAGCTTCGCCGACATTGCGGGCGTCTTTTGTACGTGACGATGTGTAGAGAAGCTCTGCCGAAGGCGGTGCACAGCCTGGTGCGGTGCTTCTCCGGTTGCTAGGCGTCTGATGGCAACGGTGAGGTAGAAAGAAG
>CAIGRL010124841.1:0-11560 GCA_903798325.1 Fraxinus xanthoxyloides | reverse complement strand
AAGAGCACTGTTTGAGCACTATGTGCGAACACGCGCTGAAGAGGAGAGGAAGGAAAAACGAGCTGCTCAGAGGGCTGCTGTGGAGGGTTTCAAGCAGTTATTGGAAGAAGAAAAGGAGGTTTGGCGCAGCTGTGTCTTATTAAAGTATCCTCACTTTCTGTTAGAATTAGGATATCATAAAGGTATAGATTTTGAGCTCTAGAGATTAGATTGATTTCTGACTTATCACCAACCTTCAGGATATTGATTGCAACACTGATTATCAAACATTTAAGAGAAAATGGGGAAAGGATCCACGATTTGAGGTCTTGTCCCGGAAAGAAAGAGAGTTTTTGTTGAATGAAAGGTGAAGTTTACTGTTTCTTTTAGTACTTAAAACAATTTGACAATGCAGTAGTCATGCTCATTTAGCAATATATATAGATCTACATGTAGAGTTCAGTAGGGATGCTTGCTTGATATGTTGTACTGAGTGTTGATCGCTGCCAGTTTGATTGTTGACAATACAGTTTGATACTTGCCCTTCTAAACTGTTCCTTGACCTCCACACTGCTTTTAGATTTATTGAATTTTGATTATAGACAAAGTGTCGTCTATTTTTTCGTGGGACTGGTGGTTGAGTATGTGTAAAAAATCAAAAGCTGCACATGGAGTAATGATATAACACCTTTATGGGAAAGTGAACCAACCTTTCTTCCTCATCTACTAAAAGGTTCTTCCATCTATTTCATATGTCTATCATTTAAAATGCAAATGCTCTCTCTCTCTCTCTCTCTCTCTCTCACACACACACACACACACACACACACAGGTGTCTCTGTACAGGGAATCTTTAATTGCACCATTGGAGATTTTTGTGACGCTTGCCATTTTTGTTACTAGTTTTACTGAATCTTATCTGTTTTGTAATGTTTTTAATATCATTGTCTAGTGTATGCATGTAACTGTAAGCTATATGTATAAATTGAAGCTGGCTATAAATCCAATGCTGTTGGCTTCTTAGCGCGTGTAAATTTTTTCTGGTTCTAAAACATCAGAAGGAATCAAGTTCGAATTTGTTAGTCAGTAGTCTTGAATTTGTGAGTTCGTGAAATTTCATACACACTTAGTTGTCAGTGTATAAATAGATTGATTCCAGTTTTATTGGCCCACTTTACATGTTCTGGCAGATTATCTTTTTGTTACTTAAAATATAATTGGGCAAATTCTTAGTGGTTTAGTTTTTGTCCTTGATTTTAGAGATACTAATGGCGGGAAATGCATACATATCTACTGCACTGGCTTTTCGATATTTTTGTTCTACTGGCTGTATTTTTGTTAAGTGTACTATTTTCCAGAACTAGATTTAAGATGATGAAACTGAGTGATGCTCACTAAGTGCAATATTTGTTGACTTATAATTTTCTGTGTTAGTAGTTGAACTGGATCCATCTTTGGCCACCCCCCACCCCCAGTAGTTATAAAACCTTGTGCTAGTGGATCAAATAGGGGTCAAAGATATTCTACTAATTCAACATATGGTTGAGATCCTGTTAAAAGTGCTTTAAATAGAACAATGTTATTCAAAACATCACCAAATAATCTATTTTCTTGCATCTTTATTTGAATGATTGTACAACATGCTTTCTCTAGAACTCAAGCTTTGTATTTCGACTGAGAATATGGACCACAGTCATGTGAGAATGTATCTAAGCCTAAAGAAATTGATTTTGGTGGGACCGAGACCCTAATCTCTCGCCATAATCGGGGAATTTCTGTTTTGGCCACCTGACCTTATTTCATATATTGCCTTTTTAGCATGCTTGTTCCATTTAGGGTGTGACCAAGGCATATTGCTCAACTTTGTCATATTGGTTTTTTGTAATTGAAATTTTTTATTTGCGATTCATAATCTGCTTTTAGTTGGTCAATATAAAAAAAATTATCTGATGGAGGCCTCACAGCCTAACTAGAATATTGGTTTTGTTTCAGGGTGCTTCCTTTGAAAAGGACTGCTGAAGAAAAAGCCCAAGCGGAGCATGCTGCTGCTATATCAAATTTCAAGTCCATGCTTCAGGATAGAGGAGATATTACTTCTAGTTCGCGCTGGTCAAAGGTAGGTGCATGCCAACCTGGTCTGGTATGCATTGATGATCGTTTAATATCTCATTGAAGACACAGGTCATTAAAAGAATGCCCATCTGTATTTTTTAGGGAAAGCTGCAGTTGCCGTCCTCAACCTTTAGTCCCTTTTGCACTTCTGTCCCAACCTTCATACCTTGGCAGATCCATCCCCAACCTTTCATTTTTCAGCACCTTAAGTTACTACCAATGGTTTTTATTCAAAAATCTATTGAGTGAATGTTAGAAGATAGATTTTCCCTAAGTAAGGCAAAAAGATGTATAAATGTAAAAGAAGCAAAAACTGAAGGATTGTAAGCTGAGAAAATCAATGAAGAGAAGAAAGAGAAAAAGGGGTGGGTTTCCAGAGTGTGGAGCAGCACCAGGATGGGAGGGAGCTTGGGTTTCAGGCTGTGGTTGCTGAGAAGAGGAGATAAGGCTCCAGGATAGGGGACAATAACTGTTTTCGTATATGATTTTTTGTTTCTTTATCTGTCCTTTTAAGTATTAAAATACAATTGTCTTTTTACATGCAATATATTTTTTTGATGGACACCATCTGCAGGGACTACTGGGGCCAAATAGTGTAAGGTTGGGGAAAGAAGTGCAAAAGAGGGTAAAGATTATGGGAGAATAGTGAAGGCAATTTATTTGATTAGCTAATGCCACAAAGCGTAAAGCCATTTCTTATTACTTTCTCATAAGAAAATTATCAGAAGGCTCGACCCACATAACATCATGAATAACCTAATGAAGTAATTTTGCCTCCAAAAGATATGCTTAGTTCAGCTGTATTGAAATTGAATTGTTGTTTTAGCAACTTAGCATAAAACTGGCATATGATCAATATATAGAGACATAGTTTTTTGTCCTTGACATGATCAATATTCATCGTGGTTTTGTTTTATCTTTACACTTGTATCTGTCATCAGTTGCAAGGTGATTGATGGATTTCCACTAACATGACCAGAACAATAAGTTACAGTTGGAACTTGATTTCACGGATATCAAGACTTTTACGAGTTTTTACTCAGTTGATAATTTGATATACTTTTCTGCTTTGATTTGAGTTGTCCAACAGTCCACGGTCAGATGTTTGCTGGCTTGACATATCTGTTGAATGGCTATGATATGATAGACAATGTAAAAAAAGTAGTTTGCACGTGGGTTGATTAAGAAATTATTGAATATTGAGGGTTGGCTAGTATCTTATATCCTTAATAAACGTGTCCTCCCTTTTCCTAGGGATCTTGTTCAGCTGATTTCCTGTCCAGTTTATGTATGAAGGGCCTGTAAGCTCGTTCTTCACTGTAATGATACAAGATTGCCTTTTGTTGCCAATTTAAACCTTGTTAAGAATCTTTGGATCTTTTCTTTGGTAGGTTAAAGATAGCCTAAAAACTGATGCCAGATGCAAGTCCATTAAGCACGAGGACAGGGAAAAGTTATTTAATGAATATATATCTGAATTAAAGGCTGCTGAAAAAGAGATAGAAGGGAAGGCAAAGACAAAACAGGATGAGGAGGTTTGAGAACTCTCTCTTAACTATTATTGCATTGCTACTTTACTTATTTTATTTATATATGCTTTTATTTTACTCTGCTTTCTGTATTTGATGAGCTTCTGATGTCATTACTCGATAAATTCTCATGCAAAATTGTAATTTTGCTCTGCACATAACTAAATCTCATTTCATGATCTGGGTTTGTCAGAAATGTCTCTCCTACCTTGCCTGTTGTCTTCCACTTTCCTCTGTCACTATGTGCACACAAACTAGCCTTTTCTGTTAGTTGCTTATTAAATGTCAGGTTAAATTGGGATGGAAATATCTAAGTTTCATACAATTAAAAGGCTTGCATTATATAGTGTATTCCACAAGTAATGGATTTATTTTTCAAAATTTAATTTGCTTACAAATTTTGTGAGATGTGCCTCTAGTCTGTTAATTGTGATATTTGAAATTATTCTCTGAAAGATTCGAATCAGCAGTTACATTTCACTTGGATATGATGCTTTATAAACTATTGCTTGTTCATTTGTCACAAGCATGTGTCCTGAATTTTATATTTGGATATTTTGGGCTCTTGCAAGGGGTTACTCGTTTGAAGATTAATTTAGCAATCTGAACATCTATCCATGTCGACCATTCATTCAAATATGTTCATTTTGGGTGATAAGCCCAAGCCCAAAAAGGAAAAAGAAAAACTACTTGAACTCGGGGGGCCAACCTGATTATGCAGAAAATGTAGGATTATCCAATGAAAATTTCTTGAACTAAGGATCTTATCCTAGCTTTTTACTATGCTTCCTTTTTATTCTTTATTTTCATCACAATATAGTATTTGAGGTTTCTATTTGTTTAAAGTGAATTTCCTGTTACTGTCCTGCATTGAAGAACTTGTTCATCTTTATAGAACCAGCTTAGATAAGAGAGTAGACATTTCAATTTTCTCACGCCTAAAAGCCAAGAGACCAGTACTAGTGGCTGATTCTTAGACCTGCCATATATGCGCACCTACATCATGTGTGTACAAGATCTACATTGTTTTGTTGGCAACTGCTTCACGGAATCATAAAAGATGCCACTTTTTGTTTGGCACAGTACCTTTTGAAAGAAATGATTGTGGTGGATAGGAGTAGAGAAGACTAATCCAAATTCTAGCCTGGTAGACACACTTCATAAACATTATACTAATACCTATTGCCAATGGAGGATGTATACTACCAAAATGTATTACTCCCTCCATTGAAGGAAGATGTTATGTTTGACTTTCAAATTCATTTAGCATATGAGTCAACCTTCGCTGCCATCCAAAGTGTCAAACTACACTGAAACTACTGCCACTTGTACATGTTTTCACTTTGGAAACATGAAATGTGGAAGTAAATCTGATATCCATTTGGGTCAGATGGAGTGGTATGTAAATTCTTCAATGTATACTGTACACATTCTGAATAAAATTCTATCATTTCCTTTGCATATGACTGTTTATCTGCGTCTAAGGATTGAAGTTTGATAAAGATGCAAATGATAGAAACTCATAGTATTATCAATTACTAGGCTATGCATATTACTGGATAATGATGTGCATATAACTTGAAATGAAAGATAAACAGGATTGTATCATATTTGGCATTGTGGATTCTACCCTTAGCTTCCTCTTAGTTTAGTGTATCCGCTTCTTTAGTGTCATGGTGGAAAATAATCACACCCAATAATTTGGATCATTGTGATTGGTCCTTAGCATTACAAGTGGGGGTGGCCAGATATTATCATTGTTGTTATTGATTGTTTATCATTTTCATATGCTTATTTTATTTGTGCTGTCATCTGATTATTAATTTAAAAGATGTTATAAGTGTTTTGCATTGTGTTTATAGGAGAAACTTAAAGAAAGAGAACGAGCACTACGCAAGCGAAAA
Organism: Fraxinus xanthoxyloides; assembly: GCA_903798325.1. Taxonomy (NCBI): domain Eukaryota; kingdom Viridiplantae; phylum Streptophyta; class Magnoliopsida; order Lamiales; family Oleaceae; genus Fraxinus; species Fraxinus xanthoxyloides. The sequence continues at coordinate 6,036 of CAIGRL010124841.1, read as the reverse complement.
GAAAGAGAAGAGCTAGAAGTGGAGAGGGTGAGAATTAAAGCTCGTAGAATGGAGGCTGCTGAATCATATAAAGCTTTATTAGTAGAGACAATAAAAGATCCTCAGGTATTACTATTTGATATTTATGTTTGATATCAGATTTAACTAAGTACTACCTATCAGGCTCCATGATGTCTTGTCATATTCAGTTAGAGAGCATTCCTGAAATTAATTAGAACGCCTCCAAAACAAGTATGATCTGGTCATGCTAATCATAAGTTTGTGGTATTTTATGGAAGATTATTTTATAATTTTACAGCTTGGCAAAAAGGAAAGGTCTTATACACAGTATTTTGGTGCAAACTGTAAAGTGTATGACTAACTGTGGATGTTTTCTTAGATGGCCTTTTCATGCCATTTTGTCACTCTTTTTGTTACTTAATAGTTTAGTTTTCCAATTTTTATTGTTCAGATATTTTCGAACTGATGGTGGGGGAAAAAGTTTATTGAGATAATATAGTTTTTAGCTTTACTTCGTGGTAGGGATAATTGTCTTAGTCATGAATTGTTTGCTATAATCTACAACTCGAGAATAACACCGAAGGATAAGGCTTTTGCGTGTGAGCATGCTTTTATGATTTAACTGCTAGACGACATTACTATTCTTCTTGGAAGGAAATTAAATTAAGTAGATTCCGCTCTCGAATTTTGTTGATAAATCGGACATTAGTAGAAGCAAGTTGCTCAGACCAAAGAAACATCCGTGGATATGTTTAACCTGGATCCATCTTTTATATATACTTTATTGCTTTTCATACTGCTTAGGCCCCAACACCGGAGTTCTTTTTTGCTTTTTCTAGTCATATCAAGATTTCACTCCTTCAGTTGCTTATCATTGAGAAGGTATTATAAAATAGTTTGTACTGTGCTTATCTGCATTTTGGCATGTTTGTATGTTTAGTTTATTCAAACTAGACTTTGAATATTGGAAGTTTTCTTGATACTGTTGATGATGTTGGTTTCATTTTGATGGGTGGGTTTCATGTCATTTAAATTTAGTAAGTACTATATTTTATAATTTTCATCGTGTTCCTCCATCTTCATTGGTCAGTATTACGTCTACTCTTGTTTCCCTATTTTAGTAAAAGAAAATTAACTCAATTTTCATGCCTACACTGCCTTTAAAGGGGGATTGTCTTGTTGCTAGCTTCCCTTGATGCAAGTGATGCAGGTTCTAGGGGGGGTTATTTTATTTCTATCATTCATCATTGGTCATCACACAATCATTTGGTATCCCCTGTTTGACCCCCGTTAAATTTTATTTCAGTTCTCTCTCCTTTTATTAACCACACATTCTCTTACTAAAATAATATTACACAAACCTGAAAATTCTCCTTACTTTTTGACGACACATTCTTTAAAAAACACTTTTCCATAATTTTTTTTTTCTTTTTTTTTTTTAAATAATGGAGCTCAAACAAGGGCATATATTATAATTTTAATTATCAAATAAATTTTAATGCAGTTTTCTCTGTGCATCTTTTAGGCATCTTGGACAGAATCAAAACCGAAGTTGGAAAAGGATCCTCAAGGACGTGCAGCCAATCCTCATTTGGATCAATCTGACTCAGAGAAGCTTTTTCGGGAGCATGTTAAAGAATTGCACGAGGTCAGATAACAATCCTTTGAAATGCTCCACTGGTTTGTTTATAGTCACTGTAGTTTTATGTCATGAATGTTCTAGAAATTAAGTCCCTATTTGGTACACATTGTTTCAAAATACATTATTTCAAAACTCATTTTCAACTACACATTCTTCAATAAAATAATATTTTCCATCACATCGATAACTTTTCCTTAATTTGTAACTACATACTTCCCTTCATATCACTATTTAAAATACATTTTTTTCTTAATAATATCCATCAAACACACCCTAAACTGACCGTTCATTTATTTTCGTCTTTTCTTTTGTCAGTTTTTACAACTGCCGGCTCTTTTATTCTCTGTTTGGTGTCATCCTTCTTTTCTCATTAATGAAGTTATTTTCAATCATCTGTTACAAATTGAGAGTGGAGTACAATATATTTTCCATAGAATCCTTAACTAGCTCGATTGTGTCTTCCTTTTTTGTAAGCTGAAACGTAATTTAATCCTGGTATTCCCATCTGCTTTACCACTCACCCGTTTTCTTTGGAATCATTGGCAATAATCAACTTTGCTTTGCCTCCTCCTTATGGCTTTGTCATTGTTTTATTTTCTTTCTGCGAATAATGTATTGTGGCATTAATGTCTTTTGATTTTGTCCAACAAGAAATTCCTCCTGTAATCTACTTCCGGTTATATCTTTGAAGGAATTGTTTGTTATAATTAATATTCCTCTGTGGTTGTAGAGGTGTGCGTTAGATTATAAAGCTCTCTTAGCCGAGGCAATAACTGCGGATGCCGCGGCCCGAGAAACAGAAGATGGTAAAACCATTGTTAATTCTTGGTCGACAGCCAAAAAACTCTTAAGGAATGATCCCCGTTATAACAAAATGCCAAGGAAAGATAGAGAATCTTTGTGGTGGCGACATGCTGAGGAAATCCAGAGGAAGCAAAAGTTAGTACGCGATCAAGAAACAGAGAAGCACGCAGAAGGAAGAAGTCGAAACTTTGTTAATTCTGATAAGTATGTGTCTGGGTCAAGCAAAGCTGATCATGACAGAAAATGATCGTGCCCTCGGTTGAAGTTGGAATATTATGCTGCAGAACAGAAAGGAGAGCTAGATCTTTTTACGTATTGCAAGTGTCTGCCAAGATTTGATGTGCATGAGAGCTTTTTTCAAGAGAGATTTTCAACTCCACCTGGGAAACTGTGCATACATTATTAGTCGTGCAAGTACCCAATGGAACGAATGAGAATGTAACTTTATAACATAGTATAATTGGTTTAATCTTTAAGGTGCGAACTTTTTATACAGATACAGTTGTTAGAGTTCCCAAAAGTGTTGTTATGGTATTTGTACATTATGTAGCCCACAGGAGACAGGAGAGTTATTATACCAAGCCATTGCAATAGATGGACATGTAACCGTCGTAGTAGCCAGTCGGCCCAAAATAGGACCAGCCATCTCGGTTCATGACATCTGCAAATGGGATTTCTAGTATGATCCTTTTAGATGATTTAGGTTGGTCGAGACGTGGTTTGTATATACTTAAAGATAGAATCTTGTTCGCGACAGTAATGGGTTTGTGAACAGTGCAATTACGAGTATCAAACCTTAATGTGAAAAACTAGGTAGAGCTCTCAACTTTTCGTGTAGTGTGGAAATGACTTCTCAAATTACAAAAGAAGTAAGCTATTTTTAATCACACAAAATATAGGTACTCAAACTTTCAATTTTTCCTAATCTATACTTAAAAACTTCCTATTTTATTTCTCATTCATTGCTAAAACCTAACCTGATCCCGTCATAGCTAAAACTTCATCCCCAAGATCGTTGGTCCCAAATCTATAAACTGATTGGGCTGTTATGAACTCAATTAAAAATAACGTTAATTGTCATGAAGGATAGTGACAGTACAGTGCGGTAATCCCAAATCTATTAACTCATTGGGTGTTATGTGTCCAATTTAGAATTGACGCTATCAATTGTCAGGCAAAATAGAGTTAGAATTCTTGAATTCGATGAAAAATTGGTGTATAAATTAGGGGAAAAAAATGGAAGTTTGCATATACATTATAAAAATGAAAGTCCAAGAATTTTACTATAATTCATTTGATCTTTTAATAATAGAAGAGGGCAAGTTGTGAAATAAATGAATCAATAAATAATAGGAAAAATTGTACTGTTGGTCTCCAACCTATCGATTTTGTTGTACTTTCGTGTCTAAAGTATGTTTCTTGGCAATATAATACATGAATTTTACTTTTAAGTACATTAGTCCTTAATTGTACCTTTTCGTCAAAAGAACTCTCAGTGAGCGTCACATGCTCGGTTTTTTTTAAAGGTTATAATTGTCTATTCCCACCATTGGTATTTCAAATGACAAAAAATAAAAAATAAAAAACTCTCTATCTTCTTCTTTCTTGTAGAGTTGATTTCCTTGCAAAAATTACATTCGGACATGAAATTTAAATTCAAAACAGCACTGATGGCTGAAAATTGGTTTTCTTCACAAATCTTACTTGTTGATGTTAGGTAGTTGATCAATTAAACCTCCATACATGTAGGTCTATTGAACCGTGTTTGAAAATGAAGTTTAATTATTCATAAACGATTTATAAATTTATCACACTGACTAAATCCCACATCAACAATTAATCCATCAATTGTAGATTGTTTAGATAGTGCATTAATTAGATATTGTTAAGATGTACAAATTGAGATTGTAGCTTTCAGTTGTCGAAATTTATAATCCATAGTTCATTTATAAATTTTTGATTTGAATAGCATTCGGTGACAACTTAGAGGGTAGAAATCTGCCTATCATCGAAGATAGTTCCAAAAATTGGGAAGAAGAAATTTCATTTTTCATTTTTATATTTTCTTCTTTTTATTAATATTTTCTTCTTCTTTGAAATATTTTAACTTAGAATAAGAGTTTTGGGGACTTTTTAACAGTCAAATGATGAAAATATATTTTAACTTAGAATAAGAGTTTTGGGGACCAATAATGCCACAAAACTTAAAGACTGGGGACATGCTGCCAAGAAATGAATATTGAGGAGAAAATGGCAACAAATCACATAAGTTGGGGACTAGTGGGGAAATTTTCCCTAAATATTATATCGGGGAGCTCCCTTCACATTTCATTCATGGACAACACTCCATAATCAAAAGCCAAATCAACACTTAAAAAAAGCTTCTTTTTTATACAGGTACAAATTCTTCAACTGTTTCATTCCAAGATTATATAAAAAGAATAAGAAAGAAAACCAAGAGAAATTCAACTCAAGTATTGATAAGTGCAATTTTACACACTTATTAGAGCCGTTAAATGGAAGAAGCATTGATAAATTGAGCGAATTTCTACTCACAATTGTGATTATTTTGTTTTATATAGGTGAACCCCGCATTGAAAGGAAAACAAGCAAAATGAAAGAGATTGGAGCTTAATTGAAAAGCCGACTTTGAAGTTCATCATCAAAATGAAGGAATCAAAAAGTTGAGGACCAAAATGTCACTTATCAAAGTTAAGGGACTAACTGTGTAAATTATCCTGAGGACCTCTTGTGCAGATTTTGATTTCACCAAAAGTGTGCACCCGTGCACCTATGCGTTGAAAATTGTCGAAAATCAAAATTTTCAAGGGCATTTTGGGCTTTTGTTTGTGCTCGATTTTGGGAGTGTTTAAGGACCAAATCTCATGACTCAAACCCTAGTTTTAGTTTTCTAGTTTAGAGAGTCATTCTCAAGAAATGAAAAATGAAAAAAAGGATTGGTTCAACAAAGAGAAGAAGAAGAAGATGAGGAGAAAAAACAAGAAAAGTGGAATTTTGGGTGATAATCAAGAGCAACATTTCAAGAACTTCATTCAAGGGACGGGTTCCTTTCTTTATCTTGAATTTTGATCTTTGATTTGTCACTTTGTAATGTACTACTCTAAATTTCACCATTTTCACTCTTTCTATACAATGAGCTAAATTTATTGAGGTTATGATGATTGATGTAGCTTAACCCAATTTGATTAGTTTCAATGTTTGTCTTTTGAGTTAAAGTTGCTCATTTTCATGTGTGTTTTGCAATTGTATTGATTTCCTTTCATTTATTTGGCCATTAAATGATTGTGTTGAGTAAAGTATACAATAATAGAGAGATATTATGCATTTTAGACCAAATAGCAAATGCCCTAGGTTCTTCTTGTAAGAAATAGAGATATACTCCTAATCTTAGGTGACCCTTTGAAATATTTTCACCACGAATTAATGCAATTTATTGGGCTTTAATCGACATAGAGATATAATAGATTAACTCAATTAATTACAACTAATTTGACGCTTGAGAGAGGTAATTGGCTAAAATAGGAGAATCGGGTCTAACATAGAAAATAAGTGGTTTGCTAATTTGCTTA
>CAIGRL010124780.1:0-15509 GCA_903798325.1 Fraxinus xanthoxyloides | reverse complement strand
AAATTTAGTCTTTTTTTTTTTTTCCCTTTCATTTGTTTTGCTATATTTGCCTAGTCGTTTTCAAGGAACATATGTAAGTAATTAGGTTCCTAAGTAAGGCTTTAGCATTTTGCCCCTGGTACCTTTTTTTGCTCTAATCACCAATGGATTTAAGAACCATACTTGAGATAAGGTTCATCGGTAAACTTTATTGTGTTTCACAATAAGACTATAATAGAATAAATTGTAAGTCAGAATTTTAAAACGATTATGCTACTTACACATAAAAATAGCACATAAGGGATTACATAAAATTATGGAGAAAAAAGATTGAATGAAATAGTTGAATGTATTTTAAATTGACAAATGATAAAATGACATGTGACATTATGTAATCCACTGTATAAAGATTGATGTACATGTATCAAGGTTCATTCTAAAATGGCATTCTTAATATCAATAATTGAGGTTAAAGTATGCTACAATGGAATTTACAGAGGATCAATTACTTAAAAATAGTGATTTATCTTAGGTTTTTTTTATGTTAACCAAGGAAAAGTGGAAGAGGATCTAATACCTAGCATTATGACCTTGTTTGACAACCATTATTTCAAAACTCTTTATCTACGTATTCATTTTCAAACACACATTGGCACAATAAAATATTTTGTACGAAAATTCAAAACTTTTCACTATTTTTTAACCACATATTTTCTAAAAATTCACTATTCAAAACTTTATTTTTGCCAAATAATGACCATCGAACAAGGGCTATATAGTGCGAGCATGGTGTTTGCAAATGATTTGATGCCATTTGATCGTTTTATACAGTTAAAAAGCTCCAAGCAATATGAACAAGTCTCAATTATCTATGCAAACAGAACTTCAAATCCACAGCCAGAAGCTTTCCATGTTAGGTCTCTAGACAAAACAAATCGATGATTCTTGTGCCTACCCGGCGGACAAGTGAAACTTTTACATAGACTAGATGAAGTGTATTCGTGTAGACATTAATATAATAAATGCATGATACGTATACAAATAAGCGAGTCATCATTCAAATTAGGTTTATGCTTTATTCTCAAAATTACGACTGCCTTCTTTAACATTGCTTACGGTGGTTGAAGTTTTACTGGTCAGAAAATATTTTGAACACAGATAACAAAGCTTTATTTTGACAAGATAGTTCTATTTTTTTTTTATCTTTTTTAATCATTTATGTTCCATCAATCTATTTCATGGATTTTATCTTTGAGGTTAGCATCTTACCCATTACTATAAACCTTCTCTCCATTTAGGAGCAGGTTTAGCTGTGTTTCTAATCTTTTGGATAAGTGAGTTTACGAGGAGAAAAAATGAATCTGAAGTCATATTGAACAAAATAAGTAACTTAGTAATAAATTTATCACTTCTAAGGAGACAAACGTTCTCGTCTTATTATTTTTATCCTAGTGATTTATATCTCGCATCATAAAGAATATATTTACAATAGATCTTGCTTTATCTTCGCATAACATTTTCCGGGAACTTTTAGCATTTCTCATTTTTTACTATTTGTTTGGATCCTATTTCAAATTATTAGTTTATTTCAACACAATGGTTTGATTTTGAACAAATATGTGGGGGCTATTTTTAAGAGAGTTGGAATTTTGTTTGTAAACTTTGAATAATTTTTCCCTTGAAATATTAGAAGAGCAATATATGTAATTTCTTAAATTAGATTTTCATATTCACTTGGGCAATATTCAATTTTTTCTCCTCATATTCAGTCTTTCTTTACGTTTTTCTACTTCAAATGAGTCATGTATACAAAAGAAGTATAAAATCATTACAAGTAATTAATTTACATTCCAATTTAATTCAATTTTTTTTTTCAGTTTTGATGTGATTTTGGTACGTACCAAAAATGCATCAAATACATTTTAGACAATTTATAATAATATTCACTTTCTATTGGAACCTTCATTTTATTCTTGAAGTAGATCAAGAAAATAATAAATCTCCCTATCATCCAGTTCAGATAAGAGTCCAAAAATTGGGGACAAAAGGGTCTTTAGTTTTAAACCTAATACTCTCAAAATCTAGACACCAAGCAGTTCTGCTGCCAAGTGTTGAACTCCAGCAACAGATGGGGGCAGACACAACCTAAGGAGGCAAGGTATTTCTCCGATTATATAAGAAAAGAAAAGCCCCTTTTTTAGGTTTCCTGTGAATCTCACATGGTACCCAGTTTTAGGTCTCAATCAAATGTAAAAAGATTGCTTCTTTAGCCCAGAGATTAACACCTGGCCTAAGCCATAGACATGTTATTAAGAAGGGAACCAAACCAGACAGACAACCAGCCGTTAGCCGTTTCACCATCGCAGGTATCAATGCAGGTGTAATAAAAGACAACGGAAAAAGGCTTATAAAATATATGCCCAATGGTCATGCTTATTTGTGAAAACCAAGAACTCGAGGACTGTTCATAGTATTTATGCACCTAAGTCGAAATGGCACTACGAAAACTTAAGCAAAAACCCCTCAAAAATAATTTATGGAGCTAAAGGATTTTTAATTACCTGAACTGAAGATGGGATGGAGGAAAGGATGTTCAATGAACTCAGTTCTTTCTTTTTCCCTTCTGGGAAAGCTTGCCATTGCCACCATCACCATAGCAAATATGCAGTCGAGCGTCGAATCCAGACAGGAACTGGTGGTGGTCCTCCATCTGTGCGGTGTTGTTGCCATTAAAGAAACTTGGAGATCCATCGATGGGAGGAAACCTCTGGAGGTGAGGCAAAAGTGACGGCGAGGAAGAATTGGACTGAAGGGTCCCCCTGTTGAAGCCAGCAAGGCTTGAAGAAGCAGATGAAGATGAAATTGCGAAGTTCATATTGCGCTTCAGATCGTACTCGTCAGCACCATTGTGATTATTGTTGTTGTTGTTGTGTGCAGTGACGGCTGAAACAAAATGTTCCGGGACAAACGAGATATGCTGGAGCTCCGGTTCATGGTCCCCGGATACACTAAACAGCGGTGAACAAACCCGCTGCGATAGAGTATCTCCTAAGTGAATTTGCCCCGTACGAGTTGCCAATGGCCCTAGAAGTCCACTGCTAAAGTAATCCATTGGCGTTGATGACCATTGCCTGGGTGATTTCTGGAAAAAAATTGACTCATTTGAAGTAGCATTTTGGTGAACTGAGGCATTAAGATTGGTAGTGTTATTGACATTATTCATGCCAGTACTGAGGAGTTCAGTGAAAGAAGTGGTATGGCAAAGAGGGTTCAAATGTTCAACACGAGGAGACTCGTTCTCCTTCTCTTTCTCTGCAACTCTTTCCTTTGCACGCTCCCGGGCTTTGATCCGGTTTTCAGATCTGGAAAGGGATAGCCCGGAACCCTTGCCGGAGCCAGATTCGGATAACATCGACGCCATCTCTTGAGGATTACCGCCGCCACCGCCATCCATGTCTACATCATCTGAATCATAATCATGTTGACCATTACCACCGGAGCTAGACCGCTTCTCGTCGCTGGGCTGCTTAGGAGTATCCGGAAATGTAGTACTAATGGAAGGGAGCTTCTCAATAGAGCTGGAAGCAGCCTTCAGCAGCCACTCCACCGCCTTGCTTGGCTGATCGTAGCCAAGGCGGTCCTGCAAATCGTAGAATTGAATCGCCGTGTTCACAGAGAGTCTCACGCGCCGGTCTCTTAACCCCTTTGAGGTGAGAACTTTGCTGTGCCTATCTTTTCCACCAGATGCTCTCGAAACCCGAACTATTCGAGATGAAGGCCAGCCATTAAACCTACCAAGACCACCACCAAGATCGATACCGCCACCAAATCCGACACCGCCGTTAGCCCTGCCCCTTCTTGGCTTACCATCTTCTTCATCGGGGTACTGCAAATCACCTCCTTTCTGCCCTATTTTGCTTGACTCAATCCTTCCATTTCCATTGCTGATTCTTGGATACTTACACCCATGATTTTGAATGTCATCCGCCTCCATACCACCACTTTCATACCTTTTCACAAACCCCTTTAAGCTCTTTCCTTCCTTATTCACCCCAAAAAGTGTTTATAGAGAGAGTAACAGAGAGTTCCACAATTTAAATGGAATCCAAATTTCTAGTACTAAGGTCTTCCAATAAAAAACTGTGGGTGAGCAGTTGAGTAGTGGGTGTGGGATTAGATGGTGTTCATTGCATTGTTGACGACACAGAAAACTTTAGCTTTTCTATAGTGACATATACATACAACAGATACATATATATGGAGAGAGAGAGAGAGAGAGCTCAGGGAAGGGCTTTTTCTTCTTCTGCTCGATATATCACGTTCTGTAACAGAGAGGGATTCAGAAGAAGAGAGGAAAGAGGAGTGTCTTCGTACGAAGCTTTTTGCAGTGCAATCAAAAGCAAACCAAAGCATGTGTACTTGCTCAGAACTCTCTTATCTGTAAAGAAAGAAATAATAAAACATTAAAAATCATAACCACATAAAAATCAACCCAACAAAAACAAACAAAAAATAAGGCATCAGAAGCTGTTAAAAAGAGGAAAAATCGTATGGAACTGCTTTTTAGCTTCATCAGATGAAATGAAAACCCTTCTACATGCTAACATATCGAGTTGTCAGGGAAGATCTAATTGTGAGTAGAACTAGCAATAAACCTACATGGACTTCACAAAAAGACATCAAATTTACCGAGGACAAGGACTGCTTTTTGTTGTTGAAGAAGCTAATGACTGAAAAGTCTAATCTTAGGGAGACCGTCACCGATTCAATAAACTGCATACACCAATAGCAATAGATAGAAAGCAAGATCAAATCTTACATTTTAATTAATTTAATATCTGTATTTGTATACTATACCATAGTTCTTTCTTGAAAAACAGATGCAAAAAAAACGACAAAGTACAAATCCTGAAGTGTTGGATGGATCTGTGACAAACAAAATACTCTGAAGAACTTTTGAGCTGTTCAGCTCCTGCAGATCATATAGAAACAACAAGAAGAAAGTCAAGGACCCGTAATCTTTGACCCGTATTTATATACTCTCAATCTTGACCCGTACATGGATTAAGAAGGAAGAGGAAGAAGAGGAGATTATATGCAGGCAATGCAGACTTCGAAGTTTGTCAATAGGTTTACCCGAATTTCCAGCAGTTTTGCTTCCTTATCTCCCTACTTTCCAAACTCCAAAGCAACTGAAAAAATGCTCATGCCAGTCCTATCTTTTACTTCTCTTGCTAGACCTACGTACAAACCAAACTCCGGAACAAAAAGAAAAGGACCACAAAATTTGCCTGAATATTTAGATGAAAAAAATGCAAGTGAGTTGAGATTAGGGTTCTTTATATTCCTTTTCTTCTAATTCAGATTTCTGCAGAATTGAATATGTATCTTGGGTGTCTGAATTTATTTATTTTTATTACAGAGGGGTTTGAAGGGTCAGGTTAGTTACATCGGCGCTTATCGCCTGGCTTGGATCCTCTCCACTTTTGTACACATCCATGGTCCAACTTTCTCTAGTTTGCTATAGAATCGAGAAGCGGGTCGTGACCTAACCAGTTAAATTGTGAAACTAGTCAGCGATAACTCAATCCTTTTTAACTAAAAATATATTAAAAATATATTTTGAAATAATGATTTGATAAAGAATACGTGGTTAAAGAATAAAAAAAAAAAATTGATTTGTATATAATATTATTTTATTGAAAAATATGTGATTAAAAATAAGAGAGAATGTACTTTGAAAATAATGAAAACCAAACAAGGATTTAGTTTGGTTCGATTTTGATTTAGTTGAACAAAACTATTTGCCCGTATTTTTACTTATTTTGTCAAAAATAAAATTAAAAAATCTGCTTTTTTAAAAAGGTGAATTTTAATTTACTTTTCTATAAAAGTAAACTAAACATGCTCCCATGGTAAAAACAAATTTATTGTTTTAAAACTTTCTAACTTTTCAAATCAATCTTAGCCCCCTTTATTGTGTACAAATGATTTTTTAGAGAATGAGTGATTAAAAGGGCGAAAATAATTTTAATTTACGTGTAAAACATTTTATTGTGTAAATGTGTTATGAAAAATTAATATAAGAAATAAATTACTTTATTTTAAAGAGAGTCAAATAAGGACTTATTTTATCTCGTTTTCCAACTCAAAATCCTATAACAGTTTAGAGATACAATAATAATTGCTCTTTGCCTTTAAATCCGAGCAACAACGGATATTTCTTTAGATTCTTTTGCATTCTTAATCTTAATTACATGGAAATTGTTAAAAAAAAATGAAAGAGAGGAAAAAGAAGACGAAGATATGGACACTTGTATTCGTAAAATAAACGTAGTGAAGAAGAATGATCATGAAAAATGGATTTTTTGAATTTTGACTTTCGAGATCATATGTAGATAGAGAAAAAAGACTACAAGAAGATTATAAAATAAAAAGATATGTTGCGGTAGAGAACTTCTTTAATGGATAAATTGGTTTGATCACCAGCTGTGAATTGAACGAAGGTGCGAAAGAATAGGTGCTTGGTGGCACTCTTGCAACAACCGGATCAACTTAGGAGAAAGGTTAAGTGATTTCGAGTTTAAAAGGAAAGCCGATGAAGCAAAGAGGAGAGACCTCGATTTGTGTGTTATAATCTATTCTTGCTTTAGTATGCCAATGTTGATGATCGGAAATAACCCTCTTCAATTGTTCATGTGTCTCAAATTCTAGTTGATAGAGTTGGACATGGTAGGTTTGGTTCTGTTCTAAGAAGAATCAAATCGGAATTCTCGAGTATTTAGTAAGTGAGACAATCATGTCCAAGTTTAATTATGAAAATGTTCGGGTTTGGTTCCGTTCCGTACAATAATTATTTTTTAATATTTACAACAACGTTATATTAATCCAACTAATGACATATTTAATTTTAGCTTTTTTGTTGAGTTCTTCATAAATTTGGCTATTAAAATCACTTAAAGATTAAGATAGTGAGTTCACAATATTAAAGAAAGACTTCCAATTCGATTTTTCCATAACGGCAAAAACTGCGTTACATTAGAATAAAAGATTTAGTAAAATTGAGGTCAGTTTAATTAATTGCAGTTAGGTTGAAAATTAAAAATTAAAAAAATCATATTTTGAGTTTTGACTAAATTAATTAGTTAGCAAATTATTTATAAGACATCTTGCTTATTCAAGAATAAAAAAAATAGAGATGTTCGGTTTTCAATTCAAATGTCCATTCGGATATTTAACTTATGATCGTTAAGTTCGATTCGAGAGTTTTGTCTATCTCTGCTCGTTGAGTTATCTCCCTTTGCTGATGGAAGTACTTCTACATTTTGTCCTCATCTCTCCCTTCACGATATCTACAACAAAAGGGTAGGATATTTACGTTTGCCCCTTTGATGTTCGAGACAATATATAACGATGGTTGGAATAATTGGTCAAGCTGACTATGTTTATACATAACATCTATATATGCTAGGTTCATATAACAACATATATAATATGAAAATGTAGAATTTATCCCATAACATCTCATGTCCTATATCTCATTGCCAGAATGGGTGGAGTTACTATGCTTCCACATTGGCCATCAAATTCTTTTGTTTTAGGGTCAATTGATAATGTATTCATTGGCTAATGAAAGAGAGCTCAACAAAAAGAATTTTAAATTTCGTTGACTAAATAAATATTAAAAGAAAGTCGAGTGTTTTCGCTTCATCGTTTATATTCAAAACCTAACTAAAACAAAACTATGATAGCCTTTTAATGTAGGGATACAAAGATGAAACGTTAAACTTTAATGGAATGACTTTAATTATAGGATTGAAACAGTAATGTCGTAGTGTAAAACTTTACAAAAAGGGATTATTGGTCCAAGAATGATGAAAAGGAGAGCACCCAACTCCCCCAAAGTGGTGTAAAAAAGGAAAAGAACCACTCTTCTCCACCACCCGCATGTCAAGTTGTGAACGTGCTCTACCAATTGAATTAATTAGACATTCTTAAAAAGGAAGATTTTTCCGTAAATTACGTTACAATGTTACAAAATATCAAAATAAATAATCGAATATAATAACAAAGAATCACAAGATTAAAATTTATCGAGAACAAGACTATGTTTGAGCCCTATTTTTCATTGAACATAATTTTTGTAGTAGTAAAATTTATAGAACATGTGTAAAAGTAAGAAAAAAATGTTAGATTTACGTGTAAAATATTTTATGGAAGAATTTGTGATTACGAATGAGTTTGAAAAAAAAAATGAATTTTTAGATATTGTGAAGTAATATATAATTTTGGATTTATGAATTTTAAAAATTAAGTAGAGGATAACATACATACTTTAATGTAAAGCAAAATAATCTAAACTTAACTTATCCGTACAAGTAATAATGTGCATCTTTGCTTCCGCCATTTTCTCTCATTTTTAAAAATAAGTGATTATGGGGGATAGCAATTAGCAAATGATGGGACACCCATTACTGATCTCTTTGCTCCCAAACAAACAACAGACTGCAGTGCTTTGGCACTCCTCTAGAAAAGCATATAGCAATGTTTTAAAAATCGATTCTAACATTAATTTTAAATATAAAGATCGAATTGAGATTGTACCGAGAGTCAATAAATTAATAATTTTTCGTCATCCACTTTAAGTTATCAATATATCCAATAAGTATTCCAATAATGGATGATATTGACAAGCAGAAATGAGTATCCTTATCAGTTTCACCGAATGGTAATTGTAAACTGAATTATTGGAGCCACTGAATGGGCACTATAATTTTATAATAAGGCATTTGTACTATAAATTTTGTTATTTATATCATGTAAATGTGTTCCAACGCCTATTAGCAGAATAAAAAGTTGCTTTGTGTTAGATTTGATACCAACTCAGTTAAAGTGAGTCACTTGCCGGTTTAAAAGAAGCAAACGATTAAAAAAATTAATCATTCCCCTTAAAATCTCTCTATACTATTATTAATATTATATGATATGATATGATATGGACAGGTTAGCAACATATACATATAATGGCATAATCACATGAAGTTTTTGTTAAAACAAACAAGGAATGATTAAACTACTTGTGCGTGCAGAGTGTGCATCTTGATCGACACATTTCTATGTGTCAGAAATCTAATAGCTGATTGAAAAATGTGTTGTCAAAATCAATATATTGAAAGGGGAAGGTGGAAAGAGACGTTAGATCCCATTGATGGATTATAAGTATAGGCAAGATGGCTATGCTCTAGAGTAGGGTGGTATTAGGGAAAATATTTATTTGGTTTTATTGGAAATTAGTGTTGGTTATTTTAGTGGAATTTGAAACGTTGGTATGTTTGTACATTGTTATACTATTGATTATATGACACATCTGTGTGATATCTCGAGAAGTCAAAACTTCAATTATAGATATCTTTAAGAGAACTTTGAGGGCGTTGATCTAACACGTCAATTATTGACTTTCAACATGTTTAACTGTATGAGCTAAGTTCGTACGCTTAATCTAGTTTGTGTTTTGAATTCAAGAAACTAAATTATTTCGCATCTTCAATTTGAGGACTAGTCAAAGGTGTGTAGACACGACAAGATAGTGCAACCTATAACCGTAATAAATAAATGGTCAATGCAAACTTCCAATCGAAAACTTATGAGCGTGTTAATGAGAATAATCATGCCAGTGCAATGCATGTAAAAAATAAAACAGTTTGAGACAAATCATTTGTTATCAAGACAACCATCAATAAAAAGTTCTATTGCTCTTATTTTTTATTTTTTTTTGCTAAAGTTCATAATTTTTTATAATCGACTAAACTATTTTTCATCCACACATTTTGTGAAGTTCAGACAAGTACAATCAACTTATTGATCACTTGTCCGTATCCATTTATAATTTAAATTAAGTCATACAACTCCCAAACATTATTGTTCGCACTAGGAAAGCAATTGAACATATGATTAGTGATATTTTATCTCAAAGTTTTATATGTACACTTGAATTTAAAGCAGTCACCACATCCCTTCTACATAGTGAGAAAATCGACAGACATATTTTTGTCCATTTAGAGAATTTTAAGCAATAAAAATAGATTATAAATTAATATTAGTATGCCCAAACTTAGATTAACTACTTCCAAGAAATTCTATTAAAAACCTGGTTAGTTTGTGTAAATGATTCGAAAATTAGGGGCAGGCATTGGCACGTGTCCATGTCCGAGAGGACAGTCAAGCATGGGATTTTTCACGATTCAAGGCATTGGGAGCTGCCTAGTGCACGTGTCGCGGTCTTCGTGAACCTTGATTATTGCTCCTTTCAAACTAATCCTATAAATTACCTCTAAATACATCTCCTTTCTTACATGAATATTTTAAAAATAAAAAATAAATTAAGAATTTAAATTAAATGTATGAAGAATTTTTTCATAGCAAGTTGATCTTAAATTAATGTTTAGAACGAACAATTTGTTTCATGCTTTTAAGAAAAAAAAAATTGTTAAAGTATCACGTGGTTATTCTTAATATATATTTCACTTCAATATTTTGAATATCGACTCAAGTTGGAAAATAAAATTTAACTTTATAAACTTAGACAAAAATAGAGTTACATGACAATTTAATAGAAATTTTTGAAATGTGTGTCTCGCATAGATTCGTACAACTACAACAGAAGGTTAATTACTTGCTTAATTTTAAAAGTCGAGCACCAACTTGCTAATAAAACATTAGAGAACCGGCTCTACTATAATTTTTCAACTGATTTATATAAATTCTAACCTTTATATTAACTTAAATCACCTCTAACAAAGGGTAGAAGAATACTATACAATCAATTCATAACTAACAAGATTACTTGCCTTTTATTTATAATGCTTTTCGGAGTCGTATTTATTCTTTCAATCTGCTATACTATTTAAAAAAAAAAATTGTATTTGGTGAGCCGGCACAAGCTAGAATGTCTTCATCTTTTCAAGCCTAAAGGCCTGACAAATGGGCTTGGTTCGGTTCGGCCAACTTGGCCAAGATTTGAGCTCGACTTGGGTATTGACTGGTCCTGAAATGACCCACCGGCAGCCTGAGCCTTGGACTTTAATGGGCTGCCTGTGAGTCGTTATAACTTATTATCACCATATGTGATTTACAATTTGATATAATATGATATTGATAATTAATCATACAAACGAATAAGGCTAACACTCTCGAAAATACGCTACACGCCTACCATCACGAAGTCATCACCTCGATGAGACCGTCGACCCCCATGAGGCCCTCTACGTCCGCGTGACTCCTCTACTAGTATAAGACTGTCTACCTCTACTGAACTGTCGACCTCATGGATTCGTCGACCTCCATGAAACCGCCTCCCACTATGAGGTAATTTTACCCAAACGTGTGGAAACTTGGGAACAACCAACTACTTGAGGAGTAATAATCATTCGACCCAAACGTGGGGAAAGTGGGGAGACTTACATGGGACACGTGGCACCAGCAACCGTCAAACGCACGCTAGCAACAGGTGCCTCTAAATACCTCCAAGGTGAGAGAAGTTTGGCTTCTTGAAACCCTGAACTGTTGAACTTACATTACTATCTTCCTACTTTTTTAAGCCACCAATTGATTCTCACACAGGAGGTACAACGGGAGAGAAAGTCTCGACCTCTTTTTGCAGATAACGACCACTGACTAGAGCAGCCGAACCACCACACTCGATAAGATAAACACGGAGGATAATCTCACAAACATTTCACAATTTATAAGTTAAGCACTGCCATACAAGCACCAGAATCAAAGGTAATTACGTGAGAAGCTCTTGAGCAAAAGGAGTGAAAAAAAATAAAAATAAAAATTCAAAGTGATAATGTTGGACTCCGCCCCAACTGAGTCAGTAATTGGACCCATTGGGCTAAGGTACATGCTAACTGAACACATTTATATGCCGGGTAGGAATTATGAGTCCATAATTCTATTGCCCAACTATATTTGGCTCTATGGATAACTCGAGTGTTTACTATCATTGCAAGATTCTGGTTTAATAATGCTCTTCATTATTAGCACATCGTCAATTCAGGTGATAACTTGTTCTTAATTCACAATTCAATGCATTAAATTGTTGTAACATAAAACTAAAGTTTTAACCTTTCAATATTAAAACCATTTATTCTTTTGTTTTTGATTTAATTTTTAGTTTTAACACAAATTAAAAACATCATAATTCATCTTGTAACTTACATTTTAATTGGTTTAATATTCATGATTGTGGAGGTTAAATTTATCCCTATAAAAAGGTGTGATTTTCATTGAGATAGAGAATATGAGAAAACATAACTTGAAAAAATACTACATGTTTATTTCATACCATTTTCCTATATTTTGGTATATGAAGTTAAAAATGGAAAATATTTTGAATTACGTAAAATTGTGTGATTAAAAATAAGAGAAAGAAATGGAAATTATATTAGTGATTAAAAATTATCTGGAATTCCAAAACCAAATGTTTTCAAAACTAAGGTTATTGAAGTTTAAAACGTTTCATTTAGTTTATCATTTAACATTAATCAAATACTTTTAAAAAATAAAAAATAAAAAACTGAATTGTATCCTTAATCTTCCTTTCATTTTAGACACGGATAAAATTCTGTATACGAACAAAAATCGTTCGAGCTGAATTTTTAGTCTTCTGAAACTTTAGCATGTTAAATGAAATATCGTTTGTGAAAGAACTAGAAGCGTATTCGTGAAATATCCTCCTGAAATAACATGATTGAGTTACAAAGGAAAAAAAAGGAATGTTTGTAGGGATTAATATGCTTTATTTTCCTTTATGGATTTTGTTTTAAGGAGAACTTAAAAGTTGAATGGAACATCTTGAGAAAATCACTGTAACACGTGGTGTAAGCTTTTCCCTGTAGAAAGCCTTTGTTGGTATAAAGCTTTAAGATGATGATCACACTTGGTAGCAGGTAGGTAGCTATTGGTTAGCTTGGCCATCAACACGTGGTTTAAAGGAGAGAAAGAAGTTATATGCGTTTTGTCTGATTGTAAAGTTTTTTGGTCATCAAAGGCACTTAATGGTGTTTAAAGGAGAGAGAAGTTATATGATTTTGAATTTTGTTTTACACAAATATTTTTAATATCATTTCCTTTCAAATATTCTGGCAGTTTCTGATGAGGAACTTTTCTCCTGCCGGATCCACCTTCAATAATCTTAATTTTCACTTATTGTCTGTGGAGCATTTAAATTGGAAACTCCTACCTGGGTGGGATTAAGATGGGGATACACACAATACCGTGGTTGTTTAAGAACTGGGCTGGATGTACAGAAAGAAGCCATCAGAATACATACATTTGTGGATTCACGCATTTTTTTTTTTTCAATATATGTGGAGTCCCGCGCATTTGTGTGTGTTCTGGCCAAATTCTGGTGACCATTTTTTCTGTACATGTGGGAAAAACCGTTGTTTAATAGTTATGTGTTGGTATTTAAATCTGTTTGAACAGAGTTCCACTTTAGGTGGCGATTGTCGTACTTCCAGCAAAAAAATTATTTAATACAATTACTTAATAAAGAAAATGAGGTACATTAACTCATGATAGAACTGCATGGTAAATGTAATTATTTGACCCGCCTCAAGTTGAGCTCTACAAAGTAACATCTTCTCAGCTAGCCAAATGTCTTCGAAATGTGGGGGTGTTCAAAATTTCAAATAGATACATTTTATATTTTGTTGTTCTTAGTTGGAAAACTGACTTTGAAAAGTGTTAAATGAAATTGTAGATTTTAAGGTGAAATGCACGAGCTTAATGAATGCACGTGTCCAAATGTAAAATTTCATGTATTTATCTAATTATATTTTGAAAATTTCTTAGAAGGTTTCGCAGGTATGTAGACATGCAGGCGAAGATTAAGAGCTTGCAAACATTGATGATACTAAATTATTGTCCAAGAGGGACACAAATGAATTGTAGTATGATATGGACATATATAAATTATCGAGGGGGATGGGTTTAAGCTTTAAGAAAGTCACTTCCGAGAGTAATCCAACATTTGCAATTGGAGATTACATGATGAATGTTCAATGTGGTAGAAACAACCTGCAATGCATAACTTTTTATAGCACTATATTTTTTGTGTTCATCCTTTTGGCGATAGTGCTAATAATAAATATGATATTAGAAGGATTTAACCTTGAATGACTTCCAATGCTAAAATTCTCGCGGGCTGTGGGTCACACATTTTTGGAAGATTCAACTATGTAAGAGTTGCCATGAGGCAGTGGCTATGATGAGATTTGACTATTTCCTTGAGACTCTTATTAGAATTAAGATTAGAGTGCATGCTTATTTAAGCGTTAACCGATTTTAGGACTAGATCTAGGCAACAAAAAAAAAATCGAAAACCGACCAAATCAAACCGGCTCGGGCTTGTTTGGGTCGATTTGACACAAGTAATTTATTTGGTTTGATTTTTATTTTTTTTAAAAAACAAAACCATGGTGGGTCGGTTGAACTGTGGTTTAAAGCCTCAAACCACGGGTTAACTGAATTGATTCCACCCACTTACATGTTTACCTTTTTTTTTTTTTTAAAAAAAAAAGAAAAAATCAAAATCAAAAGATAAGACCTAATTTCATAACCATATCTCGATTCCATCCAATCTACAATAATGCCAATAAGTAATAACATTGGGAATTTTCTTTCACAAGCTCAATATTTTATAGATAGCCTTATTTTCCTTACTTGGCAATCAGACTACATAATACATAGAAAAACAAAATTCTTAAATTTTTTGTTGACATGTCTCTATTAACCTGATTTTATTTGTTATTCAACAGTTCTTATTATTTCAGTTCATGTAATCTAAGTAGATGCAAAACCCAAAATATGTTTAAAAAAGAAAAATCAAACTAACCGAACCAAACCAAACCAAACCGATTTGGTTCGAATCGGTTTAATAGCTAGAATGGGTTGATTTGGATTGAAATTCACTCACTCAAATCGACTAATTTAAATTTTGTTTCGGGTTGGAGTCAAAACAAACCCCCGGGCCTATCCTGCAATAATAAAGTTCGAAACTGTGGCGTGATTTTGTATAATCTTACACATTAAAAGAAAAGTGAAGGGAGCTCATATTAGATGTCAGCCATGCAGGTGCAAAGAGACGAAACTAATTTAACACCTGACGATCAGACGACGGCGTGTAAGACCTTTAGCTGTTGGCCTGTCGATTTCTTTTTATTTATGCAAGAAAAAACTGCTCGTCCAAATTTTGTTTAGGCGCTTTTTGGTTAAGAGTTACGTTCCATCTCGCATCTACGTAGAAAAATGGATAATAGAATTGACGGTCTAAGTGGTATTTTTCTTGTTTTGAAGTTCAATTAAAAAAAAAATGTTCAACCATTGTTAAAACGTAGAAATAAAATAAGTTCAACAAAAAATATCATACCATTACGAAACATAGCTTTTTCTGTCCACAAACAAACAATTGTTGATTTGGAGTACTATGATTTGAAGAATTATGTTTTTGTTAGTAACTTGAAAAA
>CAIGRL010124769.1:0-13350 GCA_903798325.1 Fraxinus xanthoxyloides | reverse complement strand
CATTTTTAGTAGAAATTGATGAGAAACAAACGGAGGCTAAATTAAAATCTAAATTTTAGTTTTTACCTGACATGCATGCTCTTTAACAAACTAGATGGTATGGTATTCTTATAGTGGATATTATAATTCTCTTTGAGCTCCATTTTTCATTCAAGATGCGTTTTGGAACAGTATTTTGATAAAAAAAAAAATGTGTAGTTAGAAAAATGAAGAAAGTTTTATATTTGCGTGTAATATTATTTTATTAAAAAATGCGTGATTAAAAATAAAAGAGAGGAAAATGTATTTTAAAAATAACGGGAAACCAAACAATGACAATATCTTATGTATTAATAAAAGATTGTTGTCTAGGTAAGAACGTAGACTTGAACTTAAAAAATGCATTGATCCGAAAATACATTTTAGGTGCATCTTGAAAAATCGTCAACTCTTATACATTTCATCGTCCACTCGTGAGTTAAGTATCACTGACATTTTCAACCTATCATTTTTTAAGATTTCTGTAAAGCAGTAGTCGATCGACATCAACTATATCATAAGTTAGATATGGTCGGGACCATACTGATACGTGTTCTTTAGTCCACTTTTGGCCCCGTCCTTAAGATCTATGAATATCCTAAAGAATACAAACTATACCCTGCCTATTATAGAGGTGTCTTTTCACCTTCTATTACAGGAAAATATGTACCTGGGATAGGGTGGGTCTTCTATCAGCTGCTGCTGCTTGAACGTGAAAGTTACATTAACATTGTATGGTCATAAATGTAGACGTGCCATACAGCTTTCATTTGCTCATCACTTAACTTGCCAATTGCATTTGTATTTGTTAACGATAGAAATCCGATCAACAAATTTCTCTCACCTAGTTAGAGTTCATTTCCTAAACTTATTGATTTAGATGCTCAAATCAGAGCAAGAGAACAAAATGAATTTGGAAGGAAGATATTTGAATTTGTATGACTTTCTTCTCGTAGAAGAGAATATTTATAGATTTCTCTTAAGTCTTCGGGGGTAATTGGGTTATTTTGGACAAACAACGGCTAGCAGCTTTCTGCTGGCTGGTTTGTAATTAATTTTGTTTTAAGTGTCACGTTTTATTCACCGGCTTGTGTATCTGTGCTCATTGGTTTAAAAATCATGCTTTATGTTGACCCCTTTTTTTGCGATGGTCAAGTAAACAACAGACGTCGAGCTCAATCGCATCCACAAAAACAAATTTCAATACATTTTGACTGGAGATTCAGACGGAAAGGATGGCGTTTATGGACGTGGTAAATGCTCTACGACGCGAAATAAAAATGTTCAAGTGCCGACAATATCAAAGATGTTTGCATAAATACAAACAAAAAATCATGAACAACTCAACCAAAGTCGAAGTAACCTAAACTCAAGCAAATAAATATGGAATAATAAAGAGAGAAGATTAAGTTTGGTTTTGAGTGTAAAGGTTTGCATTATTCTTTAATGAATTACAAGAGTTGCTTATTTATAGAGTTCTGACCGACGTTGTAGTCGTTAGATCAAAATCGCACGATCTCATCTCTCAAGCTGAAGCCTTACATTTCGTTTGCCATGCATTTAATACATTGACAACATGTTAGCCGCTCTACATCCTAAACTGACAATCATGACATTCATTAATATAAATGTTACATCAATCATTCCTACAGATTGTCTACGGATATCTTGAAAGACGTCAAGTGTTTCAACCTAAAAGAGAGCTTCGGACGAAGAGAGTACTTCGGCAAAAGAGACTTTCGGATAGAGATAGAACTTCGATCATACAAGTGCTTCAAAACAATGAGATCACCTTCTTCTTTGACTTATTTATTTTGATAAATTGGGTCTTTGTTGACTTTGTAAGATCTGACTCAACGTCTCCGCGTGACTTCCACTAGAAGTTTCGGTAGCGAGAAGTAACACTTGAAATGTTTGCCTACGTCTATCTTAATAACGGCTTCTTGGACTTGGAAGAGAGATTGACTCGCATTCCGCTTGTGCGAGCCTTTTTTACCTTCACACATCGCTTACACTGAATTGGGGATGAGCTAGCAGAGTGAATTTCTTTGATTCGGCAACATTTCATAGCCAACCAAAACTTCTGAAAAATGTTCACGAAAATTTCTGCTTGTACGTAATTTTTTTCTTAGAATTTGTACAGACGCTCACATAGGGGTAGGCTCCATATGAATTAAATATTGTCCGAAAAATGGGATCCACCCTCATGTGTGTGCTCCATTTAAATTAAATATTGTCCGAAAAAAATGGAATCCACCCCATGTACGTGTTCTGTGATGTTTCTGGAAAAATAATTTCCGGAAGTGTAGACTTGCTCAATGTTCACACTGTCCACTGTGTACATAATTTGAGGTTTTGATCCTTTTCTCATCACATCATTCGAAAGAAAGTGTACGATAAAGAGGTTGGTCCATTTACACATGCTGGACTGGAAAGTACCTTTTAAATGGTTATGTAATAATCACATCATTCGAAAGAAAGTGTACGATAAAGAAGTTGGTCCATTTACACATGCTGGACTGGAAAGTACCTTATGGTTATGTAATGAAGCAGGACATGTGGGAGTTGCAGGACATGGAGGTGCTGCAGTGCCTCTTCCCTACATAATTTGCAGTCAATTAATTTTTTTTTTTTTCTTTTTTTTTGGATGTGAACAAATTGTATAATAATTATTGTAGATGCCACGAATCTAACGTGGATTGGTTCTTATAATTGAAGTTGGCTTGACAGAGGGTGAAGCGTGATGAAATAATGTGATAATTGTTAGTAGAAAAGGGGTAAAAATTTGCGGTAGCTAAATTGCACCTGGGATTCAGATCTTTTGAGAAAGTGCTGCGAGCTCCTAAACTTTTAATTTTTATGACCGCCGTTTCAAACCTTAAATTTAATACGCAATGAGAGACCAGAAATCATCCGAAGGAGTGTTAGTTGACAAAAATATTAAGGATTGACTTTCATTTGACCATTAATAAGAATGGCAAAATGATGTTTCATGTTTAATTAATTAAAAGATTTAAAAGAAAAAAAGAGGAAAAGAACCCACTTCTGCCCCCATCAAGAATCTAAGCAATAGTCATGAAATTGGAGAATTAAATCGAAACAATCTTTTTTTCCAATCCAACTGTATTCAACTTGATTTTTCTTTGCTATAATTAGCATAATTTATTCAATTAAGTAGATATATGCTCAATATAAAATAAATAATTAAGAATGTTGAGAATTAGAAACCGTAATTTTTCCACCAAAAGCAATATATTGCAGAAAGAAAAGTGATACAAGAACACACAAAATTTTATCAATCATGTTACGCTTACTGAAAATGGTTGACAAACACTTTGACCAAACACTCACAATAGGGGGATGGCCCACATTTTTTGAAACTTTTTTATTCACACGGGACCCGCACGCATGTGAGAGTCTTTCATACTCGTTGTCATTCATTTTCGATACAAATGTAAGAACTCAAATGTTATAGAGGTTAGCTTCAATGTAAGAGTAAGTTCTCCTCTGCTGCTGCAATAATTTACTATGATGAAAATTGTGACCTTATTTTTTCTAACCTCTGTTTATCTCTCTCTTTTATGATAATACAAAATCCTAATAACAACTTCCTATTTATAAGACAAATTAGGGCAAAACCAAAATTACAAGTACGAAAATTATGGAAGAGAATGTGTAGAACAGGGAAAGAAATATGAAAGGAGAGAGGTAGAAAGCGACTTAGAATGCAGAGAACATATATCAATGAACGGAGAGGCTTCTTTCAATTCCACTCTCAAACTTAGAAAACACACAATTAACTTATAATTCTAAAACTGTGATTGGAATTGAGAAATAAAATCTACTTTCATAAAGTTAATAAAGACATTCTTTTATTGTGGAGAATTGACTGTGCAAATATAATAAAAGATTGAGTACCAACTTGATCATTTCACCAAAAATAGGTTCGATAACTCTAGAACAATTTCGTTTGATTTGCTTCACAGAGAAAGAGAGAGAGAAAAGCGTAACTTATTATATCCGCAAAGAGAAAATATATATAAGAACACACAAAATTCATTGAGGATCACATCAATTTGAGACTACGTTAACTTCCAGCACTAGAGTGACTCACTATCATGAAAAAAAAAATTACAAGAGAAAATCGCACACTATATTTTTTTCTAACGTCTATCTCTTTTATGACGATGATACAAAATCCTAATGACGACTCACATATTATAGAATATATAAGGACAAAATTGAAATTTACAACGATACAAATTCTTAAACAATTTTTAATGAAATTTTGGTCGGAAAGGAGGCTTCCTCGTACTGGCTTCAGATTATTAATCTACTCAACTTCACAAAGTGTTACTTGGAGACTAATCCGCCATCAATGACTTCTTACTGCAACAACAACTCATCAATCCTCAAAATGAGAAGTCCAACTAAAGTTGCACACGACAAGTTAGTCGAAATCTAACTCTTTTAAATCTTTTCAAGTATTAAGATTTCATATTTCAAAGTCGATTTGATGGAAGTGAAAACGAGGTTTATATGTGCTTCTTCGATTCTTTGCTTTGAGAATGTCACTCTAACTGTTAAAATGCAATACACTCTACTTGACCTAATTCTTCCAAGAAAGGTTGTAACCTTATTATCTATTTTCTAGCATCGATTACAACATCGTACTCGACCTCAGTAGCGGAAAGAAGAATTATCTTCTGCAGCTTGAACATAAGGTTGAACGGAACCTACAATACCTCTCAAATGCTTGAGAATCCACTTTAATGCCGCCCAATACTATTTACTCTGATTGCTCATATATTTACTCAACAACTCTCACTGTATTTGCTATGTTTGATCTTGTACACACCATGTCATACATAAGACTGCTAATAATAGAGACATAAAGCACCTTTCACCATGTATGCTCACTCCTATTCTGTAGATGTGACTGTTTATTTGTTAGCCTAAATTAACTAGTCAAAGGAGTACTCCCTAATTTTGAATCATCCATCCCGAATGTGCTTAGCACGCCAGTTTCAAGACATTACTATCCTTAGTATTTCTCATCTTAATAATTAATTTTGCAACGGTCAAATCCTTCATGGCAAACTCATTTTGTAACTCATTTTTCAAGTTTTTTGTCGACCCTAAAAAATGTTGCCAACGGATGCCGAGCGCACTCTTGCCACGTCAAGCGACGGGATGGTGATAATAGTCAAATTCTGATTGGACGCGAGAGGCGCTTATCGGCAAGAGACAATAAAGTTCGAGCCCCGGTGGTAAAGTTTAACGGCAACCGCGCTATGAACGATCGCCAAACCAAGAAATTTAAGAATGATCCACTCTTTGTTTGAAAGAATCAATTGAAAGCTTAGATTGAACGAGTACTTTGCAAGGAACTCACAATGTTTTTCACTAAAACTCGTATTCAACATATATGTAAAAGAGTGTTTACGAAATATTTGCAAAGCATTTCCTTATGAACTTTTCGTGGGTATGTATTTGATCTTTTTATTGTCCACGAACCTCTCTTTGTTCTTTACAAAGAGAACCTACTTATGCTGTCTTAACTAACGTGGTGATCATTGGATCCAATCCACGTGGTGACATCCTCTAGACTAAAGCTCCACATCACTGTCCACTCATTACAATTAATATTTGACAAATGGTCAGCCGCCTTGCAAAATGTAGTCGACACACCGACAGAACTTGATTACAGGCGTCACATCAATCATTTCTAGCAAATCTTCGAATCTACACATGAAAGCGTCGGCTCCACGAACCTCGGAGAGTTGATAGCCTCGGTCAGGCCTTTAAGGTGGTTCTTCAAGCGGGGTGGTGCTTCGGCAAAGCACATCAGTTTTAATAGGGCATCAACCTTAGCTTGGACCTTGTTGTTAGATCAGTGCATTGGCTTCCTATGCAAGGACCTCAGCTTCCTATGCAAGGACCTCGGTTTACCTGATTTTTCCTTATTATGACCTCACAATGCCATTATTTGGTTCTCTGGTTGACTTCCACGTGGCCCATGGTACACCACGTGGCACCTTTCCCTTGGACATTGTGAATGAGGTATAACATTTTCTATTTCTTATTTGCAAAGACCTGCAATCAACTTCTCATTAACCTATAATAGCAGGATAATGTAGAAATTAACAAAGGTTCTTCACACACCAACAATGATTCACTGAAATCAATACTACCAATAAGACTCTCAAACTTTTATACAATTGTCTCGGGTCTTGTTTAGGACCATACAAACTCTTTTAAAGTTTGCACACAATTTTCTTATTTTCCTGTAATTCAAAACCTTGCTTATAACTTGAAATCCACAGCAGCAGTCACAAACTCAGGGGTAGGCTATAGGTACAAGGGCTGAGTTCACATGGCCATCAGGAGGAAGAAGGGTTTGAGATTTGAAAATTAAAATTGCTTTGCCGAATTGTCAAAATTGGTGTTTGGGATTTGGAATTGATTTTCAATTGAAACCACGTCCACAAAATCGATAAATTGGATTTGATTTTGGGCCCATTTTTTTGTTAAAAAAAGGCCCAATTTCAAGCACGTGTTCTCTTCCTTTCTTCTTCCACGGTTGAACCTCCACCTGTGCAAATAGATTCCTCCTCCCTGGCTGGC
Source organism: Fraxinus xanthoxyloides (assembly GCA_903798325.1). Classification (NCBI taxonomy): domain Eukaryota; kingdom Viridiplantae; phylum Streptophyta; class Magnoliopsida; order Lamiales; family Oleaceae; genus Fraxinus; species Fraxinus xanthoxyloides. The sequence goes on along the minus strand of CAIGRL010124769.1, from coordinate 6,705 downwards.
TCTTGACAGCGATTATAAATTTTGGCGAAGCCAGCACAAACAGCTGTGCCCGTGTCCTCTCGTTAGGTGCTGGTTTCGCCACTATTGACTTTCATAGGGATGGCCAAGGGCGGTGCGGGGCAAACCTCCCCCACCCCGCCAAGCAATTCCCCGCCCCGTCCCTGCCTCGTTACCCGTTGAAGGCGGGGCAGTGCCCTTGCCCCGTTTAACCATTTTTTTAAGTTTTTTATAATTTATTTTTATTTAAAGTATTGAATTTTTTAAAAAAAATTTAACAAAAGATGGGGCGGGGGGCGCCAGTTACCCGTCCCCGCCCCGAAAACCCGATTAAGTGGGTTATCCCCGTCTCGCACGAGTATCGGATTTTTTTGCTATCCTAAGATTTGTATGCTTACACGACAAAGAAATGACCCAAAGCAATACTAAAAGATGGGCACATTCACAAAATTGTTAAAAAATAAATAAATTTCCTTCACATAATATTAAAAGTTTGAATTCGTAAAATTGACTTTATAAAGTAGTTATTATTATTATTTTTTTCAAAAAGAGAAATTTGATATTAAAACGGTAAATATGGAACAAGCTCACATCTTCTATGGTAAACGTGCTTAACTTAGCTGACAATAAATGACGTTTAATAACAATATTTTACATAAACATTAACTCGAGTACAAGTTTCGACGACATCATGTCTTGCATAGTAGAATTGAGCTCGAAATGTTTTATTCCCCATTAAAACCATAGCTACAAGATCATTGGCTGTTTATTTTGAGAAATAAAACGTGCAAAAGATAAGATAAACGGTTACATGATGTCGCCTTTATAAATACCAAATAAATGAGTAGTGATTGGTACCTTCCGGCCAACATGAGGTCCACAAAAACCACACATAACATCAATTAATAATTGTAAAAATCCAAGATTTAGAGAAATACGTAAGGTGAGGAGACTGGAGATTGTTTGGTCCATGAATATTGATTCCCATAGAATAAAAAACTTGGTCACTCTCAACTGACGTGGCATTATTTGTAAAAATGAGAGAGCTTGTTTGTTCTAGCTGTTAAATCCCAATTATGGCAATTTCGAAATTTGTAATTGACAATTCCTTAATCAAAATCAAGTGATAGTTGAATTGTATTAGGAGTTTATCGAGTTGTAATCAAAATCAAAATAGGAGTTATTAATCCTACTTAAAGTCAAAAGAGTTGGAATTGATAGTATAGATTTTAAAGGAGTGCAAGATGTCCAAAAATATCATATATGATCAAGAAATGCAATTAGAAATTTAAAGAGTGTCAAAGAGTCATACAATTTATACTTCAAATTCTCAATAACAACTTGTAGCGTAATTTTCACACAGAAAACATTGGAATTTGGACAAGAATATTTCTAAAAGAATTGTATGCCTTTGAGTTAGATTTCCAACGCATTTTGAATAATCTCAATTGGAGAGCAAATTATGATAAAAATACTGACGACTGCTCAGCTGCTGTTAGCCCATCGTTGGCTTAGCGCTCGAGTGACAAGTGGACATTGAGAAATTCGTTTTACTTCAAACATTTGGTGTTTTAATTCTTTTTCATCACAAACATTTTTCCATATATATATCATACCCTGTGAACATCTAATAGTATGTTGAATCATATTTTCCCTAGAGATCATTCGTTTGAAGATCCAAAACATATTCATTGATTCAAAAATTCAACCACCATATTATTTGAATCATAATTTCATCCAAACTTTGATTTGTCGATACAACGATATTGTTTCATTTTAAACCACGGATCAAAACACACAAGATGTTATAATCAAACTCCAAACCGTTTAATCCACCTAAGATAAATCAATATTGGGGATCAGGAGCTGTTGCAGAAGCATAAATCCAGGAGTTGGGATTTGGCATTAGGAGCACGCAGCCCAGGAAGGCTAAGGTATAATACAGGAGTTGGGATTTATTTTGAAGGATCACACATTTAGTAAAATCAAGGGAGACTGCTGGAATTGATGTCAAAAGTTCTACGGGGATAAATGGGTCTGGACCATATTGTAAGTTTGCTTCAATTATAGTGGATTATTGACTGAAAAAATGCCAGAAGTTTTTACCCAGTTAGGTTTCTTCGTGATCATTTTTTGTGTTCTTTACTGCTTTAATTATTGATTATGGTATTTAAATTTAGGACAAATTGACTTGTTTGACTAACTATCTAGAAACAATAAAAAGTTACTTATTTAATTGTGTAATTCCGCGCGTGTCTCTAAATAATTTAAAACTTTCAAGTAGTATCAAAGCTTAATAACGATCCTTGACCTAAAATTTTGTCTACATGAGTCAATCAATTTCTGATTCGGAATCTGAGTATGATATGGAAATTCGGGAGGTTTATGACTAATTGTTTGAAGAATGCTTTTAAGTTAAAAACAAGTGAATCGCTCTGCCTTTAAAAAAATTGAATAATTCTGAACTAGAAAAGGAGAGTCTTGTAGCCAAACTTGAGAAATCCACTAGAAATTTGAATAAACTAAGAATTGAGAAATAGTTCTTAGATGTTAAGGTTAAATATCTTATGAGTGATCTGGAAAAATCAAATACCCAACTCCAATTTTTTTCTAGTGGATTTAAGAGAATTGATAATGTAATAGGTTTGAATAAAACAATTAGGGAGAGAAGAGGCATAGGCTTTAATGCAACAAATTCTCATACCGCTTCTTCTTTGAAAAAAAAAATAGTTCATACCTTCCTCAAAGCCTAAGGTTCAAAACTTGAGACCTAAATTTATTCCTATATTCATTCCCACGTGACCAATGTGGTAAGGTAGGACACACAAAACCTCAGTGTCGCGAGCTCTTGAATATGAACAAAACCAAAAATGTAGGTGTTCGAAGACCAAAATGATCGGTACAAAATAGGTTTCCTCTACCTAATATTCAAAATTTGAAATATAGGATTGTTTCTGAATTCATTCTCAATTGTCATAAATGTGGCGTTTTAGGTTACATTAGACCTAAATGTTGTAAGCCCTTGATTAGGAAAAATAAACAAGATCTAACTAGTCACGTTAGATTTTTTACTAATCAAGTGAGTCATTTGACTGAGTTGATGACTATGATTACATCTTCTCCTAAGAAGATTTGGGTCAAAAAAAGTGAACTCACAGGCCAAAACAATGATTTACATTACGATATTGTTCGCGTTGCTCTTCATCGCAAGAGCATTTATGTACCTTATTGAATTGGTAGTTAAGTGCATGCATCTACATTAGTCATAGTATCTACATATTCTTGTAGCAATCTAAACTGTTTCCTTGTTTGTTTTCATTTCATTTATTTTTATTTATTATCTTGAAAAATAAAATTAAAAATATTGAAAAAAGAATTTTTATTTTTATTTTTTGGACATGTTATTGTGCTATCAAATACTAGTTAGGTTCATAATTGGTAAATTAAATTTTCATTAAGTTGTTTAGGATTTGTTTGGAGTACTCGATATATGTGTATTACATATATTTTTTGCACTGCACACATATACTCTTGTTAGTCCGTTTTGATCGCGAGTTTGATGTTTGGGATGGCTGTTTTCTGCATGGTAAATTGACTTTAAATATGAAATGACATTTAAACTAGTTAATCTAAACTCTTATATATTCTCTTTAAAAGAAAGACTACTATTAAATTTCAAAGAATTTTTTTTTGAATTACATAAAATGTTGTAAGACGATCTTATACTTTTATTCGTAACCTATATGACTTGAATGATTAAACTTGCATGGTATCTTAATACTCGATGCCCTATAAGTCATTCGATTTTGGAGTCATCGACTTAAAACTTGTTACAAGGGTCAAGTACAAAGCTTAATGAAAAAGTGTTTGTACATAAAATTTGAAAACTAAAAGAAAAATATATACATATATACGCGCTTACATATAGGGAGAGAAAAAATTATACTATTAATTATGAGCTCTTTAATTTATAAATGCCCTAGTAATACTGAGTTTGACTTCATACTTTGAAGAATATATTCATTCACCGGTGATTCTTTGAACATCCTTTCTCATTGATTTAAGGTTTTGAGACTTGCTCACATAAGTTTAATGACACTTTTCACACATGAATGACTTATACAATTTACTCCATCTTGGTTTAAATAAGTTATGTAGAAAAAAAAAATTGTTTATTGACTATGCATGTATAAGTAAGCAAATAATTGTTCATAACGATAGTGTTAAAAATATGTGAGAAATAATAATTAAAAAAAAAAAAGTGAGTTGGTATCAAAATTGGAATTTTTTGTTCTCCTATCACATGTTTTTGTATAATTTTTGCATCATTATACATGTGCATATTTTTTTTACTCATTCTTCTCTATGTTCTACATATTACTTATCTTTCCTTTATTATTCGTGACAAAAGGGGGAAATATGTGTATTTGTTTTAGGAAGTTCATTGTTAAGGGGAGATATGTGTATTTATTTTAGGGAGTTGATTGTTAATGAGAGAATTTTAAATTTTTTTATTGACAGATGACTTAGGGGGAGTCGTTTGTTATATTTGTTGGAATTTTACTATTAATATAGTTTTGTGTTTTGTCTATATTGAAATAAAATTCTACAATTTATTTCTAAATTTAGAACTCACATAATATTGCATGTTTTGGTGTTACACGTGTTCTATTTAACTTAGTTATATGATTTTGATTTTATTAGTTTCATTTTACTTTTCACCTGGTATTGTTGTTTTTATGTGTTTGGGGAAACAAGTTGACAAGTATTGAAGAAAATTTTAGGAAATTTATTTTTGGGTAGTCTTGGACTTTTTGATTTTGAAATAAACGATTTTGTCACGGAATGTCAAATAGGGAGATTGTTAAGTCTAAATTATTATTGGATATTTCGAAATCTGTAATTGGCAATTCGAAAACTGTCGACAAGAATGAAGATCGTGAAGCGTCACTCCCTATTTTGCTGTCAGTTTTGGTTCAGGAAAGGGTCGACGCAAGATCTCCTTAAGGTAGGTAAGCGACTGGAAGAGTATTTTGAAAGTTTTCAACAGAAGGTCTGCTCTTACAGGTTCTTGCACCTCCGTGGCCGACTCAAGCCCTTTCTTCCATGCCCGACAATTTATTCGTCGCACAATGTCTGGGTAAATCCATGCGCTGATGCTATGAGAGGTACATAATCAAGTCCTAATTGGATTGTATTATAAGTTTATTGAGTTGCAATCAAAGTCAAATATGAGTTATTAAATCCTAATTAAAGTTATAAGAGTTGAAATTGGTAGTATAGGTCTTGAAGAGTCCAAGATGCCCAAGAAGATCACATATGAATAAGGCAATGTAATTAAAAGTCTAAAGAGTGTCAAAGAGCCGTACAAATTATGCTCTAAATTCTCAATCGCTAATTACAAAGTATTTTTCATATAAAAAACATTGGAATTTGTACAAGTATATTTCCAAAAGAATTGCAACCCTTTGAGTAAACTTTCCGATCCATTTTGAATCATCTCTATCGGATATTGGAAGAGAAAGTTGTGATAAACATATTGACGACTATTTAGCTAATACTCGCCTGTCTGGCTTGGCGCTCGAGTGATAGGTCGACGTTCAGAAATCTGTTTTGCTTCAAACATTTGGTTTTTCAATCCATTTTCAGCCCAGACACTTTTCCTATCTTATGAACGTCCAAAAGTATGTTGAATCATATTTTCTACAGAGATTGTTCATTTGAAGATTCAAAACGCATTCATTGATTCAAATATTTAACCACCATATTATTTATGCCATAATTTCATTCAAGTTTTGATTTGTTGATAGTCATATTGTTTCATATTAAATCACATATCAAAACACACAAGATATTTTGATCAAACATCAAATCATTTAATCCATCAGAAATAAATCGTTACTAGGGATCCGGAGCTATTGTAGAAGTACAAATTCAGAAGGACTAAGGTGACGTACCAGGAGTTGGAATCTGACGTCAAGAACACATAGTTCAGGAAGGCTAAGGTATAAACCAAGAGCTGAGATTTGTTTTGAAGAAGCACATCTCCAGTACTGTAAGTTTGTTTCGATTTATAATTGATTAATGAGTGGCGAGGTGCCCAGAGTTTTTACACAGTTAGGTTGTTCCACGATCATCTTTGGTGTTCTTTACTGCTTTAATTATTGATTGTGGTATTCAAACTTACAACAAATTGACTTATTTGATTAACTATTTAGAAATAATTAAAAAGTGACGCGTTGCTTTTAATTGTATAATTCCCCATGTGAATCTAAATAATTTGAAACTTTCACTAGTGACTTGGGAAATTCTATAATTATATCTGACAATAGCATTTTAGAATAAATAGCCGAATATTCTATTTTTACATGGCTAGCAAAACCTCAAATCTGGTCCATTTTACAATCATAACACATTATCTTATATTTTATTTTAAGTAAATTCTGGAATCGATTATATGAATTATATTTGAAAGCCCTCGTGTTAATGTAGTATCTTTAGGGCATATTTAATACGCATTATTATTAAGGTGTTTGATGAATATTATCAAGGAATAAATATATTTTAAATAGTAATATGATGAAAAATATGTGGTTAAAAAGTAAGAAAAATTATTAATATGATGAAAAATATAATTTTATTGAAGAATGTGTGGTTGAAAATGAGTTTTGAAAAAATGTATTTTGAAAGAATATGTGTCAAATAGTG
>CAIGRL010124765.1:0-19937 GCA_903798325.1 Fraxinus xanthoxyloides | reverse complement strand
AGAATAAATTAAAATTTTACTCCTGAAGTTTTTTTTAAAAAAAGTAAATGAGTCCAAATAAATTATTAAAATATAAAAAATAACCATTTTTCACATAGTGTCCTAATTGCAGCCATTAATTCATCATGTTCAGGGCAAAATTGGAGCTGAGTCATGGTTGGGTTAGGTGGCCAGGTTGAGAGGGGACTACCCTAGGTGGTCCCCACCTTGATTTGGCCAGAGGACACCTGAATTGGCGGAAACAAGGTCGTGCTATTGCAATTTCGCGCCTGCGAGCATTTCAGATTCAAATTCCAATAGATTGAAGCCAAATTGGGTGAGATCCAAGGGTGAGCTAGGTGCGCCAGGTGAAGGCGAACCTAGCCCTTTTGGTCTGCGACCTCCGTTTGTCCAGACAATGCGGGAAACTGAATTCTCCTCAGGCGATGTCGTGAGCGTCGTGACAGGGAGAAGTTTTGGGTTAAATTCAGCATATAAACTTGGTGTTTTGTTACAAATGATTGCATGAGTGGGGTCGTCCAGAGGTGGTTGGTTAGTGATGAGCTCCAGCTGATATGGTGGCCGGAAGTGAATAAATCAACGTTTTTCAGATTTTCAGGTAGCAAACTCTGTAATTTTGTACCGGCGAGGATACCTGAAGTTACAAGGAAATATTTGTATGGAATTGAAGAGGAGGTTAAGGGCTTTCCACCGGTACCATTTTTCGGTGGTTTAGGTGGCCGGACTTGCTAGAATTTGGCTTCATAAACGACGACTATAGGGGCAAAAATCGCCCTAAAATTAGAGAGCAAAATTATATCTATTTGGACTCATTTGCACTTTTTAAAAAAGCTCATGAGTAAAATTTTAATTTGTTCTTTATTTTTCTTTTCTTTTTTCTAGTTTTATTTAAATAGAATGGTATATTGATCATTTTTCGTTAAAAAATGGTGAAAATGATGTTTTCCGCAATGAAACGTTGAAATAAGGATGAAAATGCAAAAAAAAAATGAAACGTATCGACGTTCTCCATAAGAAGTGTCAAATGTATGGACGTTTTGTGCTATTAAACTTGTTTTCCGCAAGAAACGTTGAAATAAGGACGAAAATGCGAAAAAAATGAGACGTATGGACGTTTTCCACAAGAAATGTCAAACTTATGGACGTTTTGTGTTATTAAGCTATTATTAAAATAATGAATTGAATTTTAATTTTTAAAAAATATTTTATTTAATTTAGTGTGTGTTTGATAGATATTAATTTGAAAGAATGTATTTTGGAATAGTAGATTGATGGAGAATATGTGGTTGAAAAAAAAGGAAAAATTATTGAATAGAAAATATTATTTTATTAAAGAATGTGTGGTTGAAAATAAGTAGAAAATTGGGAATGATAATTGTAATGAGAATCAAACGGGGCTAAATCTAAAAACTCAAATTACTAAAGTATTAAATTGGAAAAGAATATTGAGCTATTAAATTTTAAGTTGTTTTAAAATTTATGAAACACTGTATCTACTTATTTATAATTATTTATAACTAGAGCTAGTTAGGTCAAAAGTAGGGTTTAAAAACACGAAAAAGTAAAATTATGTATAGACTAAATTTTTTACCATTAGTCAAATAACATCCTAATTCACGAATTCATTGAAAAGTAACTCTTATAGTGATCTAAATTGTGTAAATACTCTCTATACAAATGCGATAAAGTTATTTTTATGTGTTAATTAAACCTACGAGTCATCCACCCATAAGTTCCGAAACTTCTTAAATCATCGATTTTCATATGAAGGATTTCTAGACAAAGAACCTTAACTTTCCCTACATGATGGATCATTAAAATTCATATTTATTAACAAGGAATTCACCATACATACTCTTTGTTGTGTTCATGTGCTTGTTCATTTTGCATATATCATTTATACATATTCCCCAACTGATTAATAAACAATATCTTCTGTCCTATTTAGTCACCAATAAAGCTAGAATTTCAGGTATAATTCTACCCTTGCTACTGACTGCGCCATCCATTCGAACTTCATTATTTTATAATCATAGTTACTTTTACAAAATGAAAAAAAAGAGAGGGAGAAATCCAAAATCCAAAGATCCAACCATACACATCTTGACTAGTTTTTATATAAACCCCTTCACAATATACTCTATATTAAACAAGAATCGATTCACTTTACACTTCTACCTCCCTATCCCTTAAAACAAAGTGTCATGTTATTGTTTGACTCAAATTTTAGTGAGTATTGGAGTTTAAATTGAAGTGGTCTCGAAGAGATCAAAATTATGGACATAATAAAAAAAATTCGTCGCATTTTCGTTAGCCGGCGCTAGGTGGACGCTCGAGCGAGCCCAGAAGAAAACAACTCAAGACTTGATCACTCGTCTGGCGCTGTCCAGTAGCTCGAGCGACGGGGCTGTTGCTCGCCTCTCGCTCGAGCGACAGCTTGTCCAGCCCAAGCCCGTTTTAGTTTTGAAGCGATTTTGGACTCCTATTCTTCCACAATGTGTGTGTGTGTGTAAAGAAAGACACAAGAAAAATATTCTCATTATATTCTCTACATAATCAACAACATATAAAAAAGATTGAGAGTTTAGATTTCAATTGAGATTATTGAAATTTTGATATTGTAAACACAAAACTATTGATTATAGTAGATTGTTCTCCTCTACCCGTGATTTTTTTTTTCCGAATTGAGTTTCTACGTAAATACTCGTGTTCTTATTTTTTTGTTCATTATTTCATTATCATCATTATCTTGTGGTTCGTTTCCTAACATGCTATTATTATTTTTATTCACATATGACGAATTGTATTAGTTTAATGTTAATTTTAAAAGCGATCCAAGCTAAAAGAATGATTCTTCTTGACTTCCTGTAAATAAAATTTAAAATATTAGCAAGTTGAGTCTCTTAGTCATTATTAGTACATTTGATTATTATTATTATTATTATTTTGGCGAAATTGGAATAAACAATAATTTATCAGGTAAACATATGGGCTGTTCAATTAACAAGCAATTAATGCACGAAGATAACCCACACCTTTATTACATATCAACGGTGTTCTAAAAGGCACATACGAAATGTCTCGTATTCACAGTAAGAGTGAATTAAGCGATTAATTGTCAAGTCGATCGTGCCTCGGCTCGCTTTATTAATTTTATTCTTATTTTTTTTTCCTTTTTCAAAAGCATTTTATTTGACTTTAGTTTCAAATTTTTAAATGATTTTATCTGTATAAATGTCAAAAACGAAAACTTGAAAATTGAGACTATGAAAAATAGTCTAACTTTTATATTTCAAAAATTTTAAAATTGTATACTAAGCTCATTATGAAAATTTGAAGTAAATGTAGTATTTTATGATTTTAGATATTCGATATGTATTACTTTAATTATTAAACTAAATTTTATAACGATTAAAAATTTAAAAAAATATTTAGAACACTGCACATTAATATACTCTCATCCTATAAAGATAAGATTACATTTTTGTATGTATCAAATTATATGTCACTTTCTTTGTTGAGACTATAGTTAATTCTTAATTTTTTTAATAAATTCTTATTTAACGTCTTTGTTATTGACACATATGAAATACTCTTATTTAAATCATTATTTGATGTAGATGTATATATGTATATCATAATGAGAATAATGTAATTTAGCACAAATAATACTAGAACACTAATTTAAATTACCACACTTTATATGATCGATTAAATGAATCATATGACTTCACATTTAAATGAATATATCATTTAATATTATGTAATTGTTACATAAATTAGTGTTTAATATCAAGAGTCATGGAAAACATTGCTCCATACAATGTGTCAGTAAACTTTACAATTTCTAAAGTATATTAATTATATTTTCGTACTTTGTGTAAAAGTGAATCTTCTTTGGACGGAAATGGTATTTTATAATAGTCAAATTTGTCACTAAAAAAGAAAAGAGTAAGGGGGAAATTAGGCCCCTTTTTTATGCACATTAAAATGAAAAGAATATCTTTTTTTTTTATGATGTGATGGTGAATATGTGATTGAAAAAAAAGGACAAGTTACTAGTATGATAAAAAAGTTTATTTTATTGAATCTCAATAGTCACCAATTTTAGTCCCCTCAAGCCACTGAAGTGAGTACTCGACCGTAAATTTCAGGGCCCATGAAATTAGTCGAAGTGAGTGCAAGCTGACTCGGACATTTACGATTATAAAAAAAATTATTTAATTGAAAAATATATGGTTAAAAATGACTAAAAGAATGAAAATAAAAATCATAATGTGACTCAAATATGGGCTAGATATTGGAGTGGAATTAGTCTTTTTTGCCTTGCAATTGAATAAGGAAAAAAAAAGGACAATGGCCTTGACCCTATTAAATAAGATTTTTTCTTTCTTTGTATTAATTATACATATTTTAATAAAATAATATTACATATGAATCTAAAAAAATATTCTTTCTTTTTAATTACACATCTTCCAAAACAAAAAATACTATTCTCCCCATTATAAATTGAAATAATGAAGCCCAAGCTGGGGCAATAAGGTTTCCCACACACCACAACTCATCGTGGGCCTACTACCCCATCCACATAGATGACCTAATTATTAGATGAGAAATCCTTGTTTGTGAAATTGCACCATTGGCCCTCCGACTTATCTTCATGTTGCAAGTACTGTTCAAATTGTTTGATTCATAAACCTACTTTACTACAAATTTTTGGGCATAAGTTCAATTTATAATACAAAACCAGGCTTTATTTGGATATATAAGAAGTTCAAATATTTTAAACTCATTGGACATTAAATTGAGAAAGGAGTAACCAAAGATGAATCAAATGTTAAAAATAATAAAATAAAATTAATTTTTGAAATCACAATAAAGAAGCTAATTGTGGTTAGGTCAATTGGTCCCAATTGAAGGATTAATTCACTAGGTTTAATGTTGATTTTTTAACTTCTTAGGTTATAAATTAATACGATTTCCAAATTTACTATTCGAATTTGTCCTTTTGGTCGATTTTTCAATAAAATGAAACTTACTGTGGATTTTGGCAATTTATACTATCAAGCATAATGGTGAAGTTAGGAGCTGATTTTAGTTAGGGCAAATTACATGTTTGATGTAATTTTTTGAGAATATATTTTGTAACGAAGTGATATTTATTTAGAATGTGGTTAAGGAAAAATCAGGAGTCCATGCCGAAAATTATTTTATTGATTAAAATGTGTGGTTGAAAATGTGTGTTTTTTTTTAAAAAAAATTTATATCAAATCTAGAGCAAATTCACTACGACTCAATAGATTTGGTCGGTTTATGTTGTTAGATAATATGCAATTATAATAGAATGTCAATTTATGTTTGTCATAGAGTTGTAAACTAATTTGCTAGTTAAACAATAAGTCGGGGGTCTAATGCTGCAATTTTCTCTTTGCATGTACACAACTCACAGTTGTGAGAGTGGTCTTTAAATTTGGCCAAACTATATACTTTATCATTGGCAAAGATAGAAGAACTGTAGAGGTATCAACGAGTCGAGTCGAAACTTGAAGTTCGGGTTCGAAGCGAGTAAATATGGTTCAAACTTTTTTTGCACGAGTCGCGCTAAGCTTTTGTTAAATTTTAGTTCGATCCGAACTTTTGACTCGAACTTTACGACCTAAGTAGGGCCTGTTCGATTTTTTTTTTCATAGCTGCCCGCTGTTGGAGGCAGCTCAGCTGTGACAGCTGCCTGAGTGTAATTATTTATTTATTTATACTTTTTTTTTGCATTTTCTCGATTGGTAGTGAGAGAGAGAGAGAGAGGGGACAAAAAAAAATGCTGGGAGAAAGGTTAGTTCGTTGCTCTAAAAGGTCATTATTTTTCTTTATTTAGCTGCTATTGACAACCCATTTAACAAAGATTCACAATTAATATTCGCATATAATCTCGACTTCATCAAGAAGAAAATGGAAAAAACAGTGATTTTTAGTATTCATAGATCCATTTCTTGGATGTGTAAAAATAGGGGGCTTTGAAGAAATCTTTTTGCAATTATATATTGATTTTGTGATTTTCAAGAATAGATTTTAAAGGGGGCGTCAACAAATTTTGTAATTGTTACAATGGAAAATAGTGGAACGCAATCATCGGAAAGTCAGCCGCCGCCGCCGCCAGCTGAGGAGCTACTGAAGAAGATCCAAGAACTAGAAATAGGCCATGCCCACTTGAAAGAGGAGATGTCTAAGCTCATAACTTCATCAACACCAACTGCTCCACATGTTGTCGATCGTCGTCCAAGGCAGAGGTCCCATTCTGTTTCGCCGCAGCGGGTTCCACGGAGGAGGGGCGCTGGAGGAGATGGAAGTGGCGCGGCTGTGTGGAAGAGGGGTTTGGCCCCATTCCAGCAATCATCGCCGTTGCAGAGGGAGAGTAATAGCAGGGAGATGGATCGTGGAAGTGACGGTGTTGGTCAGGCGGAGGTTAAGTTTACCGATGGGCAGTACTTGAATATATTGCAGTCAATGCGGCAATCAGTGCATATATTTGATCTCAATTATCGGATTATTTACTGGTGAGTCAATAGAACTGAACTTGGAAAGTTTCATTTGTGTCTTTGTTTGATTGATTGTGTTGGTTCTTAGCCGTGCTGAAAATCAGTTTTTTTTAGCATTTCTCAACATTTTCTATAAAAAAAAAAAGTGCATTTCTCAACAGAGGCATGCTGCCCAAACATCCTTAATGCCTGCTTTTTATAAGTTCGAAAGGATGCAAAAATGGATTATTTATAACAATTTGAATGTGTTTAATAATGTTCACATTACATAAACATTGATGAACAAACTTGAGAGCTTCTTGAAATTAATTAGTAGTTGGAGTTTATTGAGTAATGTTACCATTTCAATGTAAGATTCAAATATATACAAATCTTTGCCAATATGATTCTATTTCACAGGAATAGAAGTGCGGAAAATCTTTATGGATATTCAGCTGCAGAGGCTTTAGGGCAGGATGCTACTGAGCTACTAATAGATACTCGAGATTTTTCTGTGGGTAGTGATATAGTGCATCGAGTGGCAATGGGGGAAGGTTGGACTGGGCAGTTTCCTATTAAAACTAAGAGAGGGGATAGGTTTGTAGCTGATGTGACCAACTCCCCTTTCTATCATGATGATGGCACTTTGGTGGGAATTATATGTGTATCAAGCGATCCCAGACCGTTTCAGGAAGCAAAAGCAGCAATGTCTCGGGAAAAAAGCTTGGAAACTGACTCTAGCTTTAGCAGACCAAAAAACATTTCTTCGGCCAAACTCTGCCCTGATCCTCAGCAGCCTCTACAAGTAGCAATAGCCTCGAAAATATCAAATTTCGTAAGTATTCTAGTTTTCTTGTTTATGCTATTATTATTTATGTAGCTTATTCTGACTTCAAGAAAATCTTGAAATAGGCTTCTAAAGTGAGCAACAAGGTTAAGTCAAAAATAAGGTCCGGAGAGAATAGCTCAGATATTGATGGTGGAAGTGGAGATTGCCATCACTCTGATCATATTCACGGTTTCTCAGATGCAGCTCTCTCTGACCACAGGGAGGATGCTGCCTCAAGTGGAGCTAGCACACCCCGAGGAGATATACATCCTTCTCCTTTTGGAGTCTTCTCCTGTGCTGGCCATGAGGAACACTCTCCGGGTGTACCGTCCCGGGAATCTGGTGATGAAGGTGAAGGGAAACTTGGAATTTCTAAGACCATTACTTCGAAAGCAGGGGCTTGGATGGGTAAGAAAGGTTTGGCATGGCCATGGAAAGGAAATGAACAAGATGATGGAACAGAAGCAAAGACTTCGCGTTTTGTATGGCCGTGGTTAAACAATGACCTAGAAAATGAGTCGGGTCAGCAAAAGAGTCCCGGAGCCACTTTAAAATCGGAAAATCCACTTGCTGAAAATGATCGGTCGGCTAATAATGATGCTCCTGGATCGTGGTCCTCATCAATCAATGTTAATAGCACTAGTAGTGCTAGTAGTTATGGAAGTACAAGCAGTAGTGCTATTAATAAAGTTGATCCGGATATTGACTGCTTAGATTATGAAATCTTGTGGGAGGACTTGACAATTGGAGAACAGATTGGACAAGGTAAGTGCATTCCATGTTTGGCAGTGATTAATTTTGAACTTTAGTTTTTTCAGTTGTTGGACACTTACTCTGTTGATGCTCATGGATGCCATGATGTTGGGGGAGTCGTATTATATGGAAAGCTACTTACATATATTCCAGCTATATGTAGTCTGTAATGCTTTGCCTATTTATACATCATGTTAGGTATTATGTGATATCAGAGTTGCACTGGATGCTGCTGCTAATTTGTGTAATAGAGTTCGTGAGGAACTTGATATGGACATAATTATTTTCTTGAGTTTTTGATCTATTATTTTGGCCTTTCGTTCCCCTTAGCCTTGAATTTCCATATACCTCTTACACCTTTCTTTAGCATGTCTTTGCAGGTTCTTGTGGAACGGTATATCATGCTCTGTGGTATGGATCAGTACGTTCTTTGTCTCCTCTTTTTGGTACTTTTGTATCCAAAAGCATGCATGAAAGCAATCCATGCAAAAAATATTGTGTATGATATGGGATTTCTATCTTACTAATAATATCCATCCTAATAATTAGTAAATAGGCATCTTTGCAACCCAAACAGAGCCAAATGTGATCTATTATTCTTATGGCACGTGTTTATAAATCTAAAACTAGAAAGTTGTTCCAGCCAAGGAATGTACTTATGCATGTACATTGTATATAATGCATTGTGTGATTATTCATCTTGTTTACTTCTAATTTTTTTTACATAAAATCAGAAAATATGTCTCGTCTTCTAATTGAATAAATGACTATCTTATGCAGGATGTTGCTGTCAAGGTATTTTCCAGACAAGAATATTCTGATGACATATTACTTTCCTTCAGACAGGAGGTATTTATTCTCATTAGCATATTATTCAATTTTTCCTCTATTGTATTAGATTCGATCTTCTATTTGGATTGATAAGCTTTCAAGTCATGTTGCAAAAAGCTGCACACTATGGCTTGGTTAATACACTCTTTTTCAATATAGTAGGTTCTAGTCGTGTGATACGTATTGTCCGACAATGAATTGGTGTCATGGCAGAAATTTTGTGTTTCGTTTAACTGCATACCATGTTTTTGGTAGATTCGACTGTATTAGACCATATTCAGCATATGTTTGGCTCATGTTTATAAACTGATTATAAACACTCAAGTCACATTTTATCTATACATTTCGAGCTCCGGCAAAGTAATATCCACTCATCCCCCACTTAGACACGCCGAATGTACATTAGTTTTTGGTCTGTTATGCATTTCATTGTTATTAATACCAAATAAGAAAATCACGCGGGTAGGCATGTCCTGAAGAGTTCTTTGGTTTTGAAGGTATCACTTATGAAAAGACTTCGACATCCAAATATTCTGCTCTTCATGGGTGCAGTTACTTCTCCTCAACGTCTTTGTATTGTAACAGAATTCCTTCCACGGTATATTCTCTACTTGTGCTATTCTTCCCTTTTTCTCGTTCATTTTTGTCCCTTAATGCAATCTCACATGTTCTTTATGTCAACCTTGTATGTCAAGATTCAGTGTTCATCCATTAACAATTTTGCAGTGTGTCCTAATAATCTGTTTCCACCTTTTGCTCGAAACAGTGGAAGTCTTTTCCGGTTATTACAAAGAAATACATCAAAAATAGATTGGAGACGGCGTATTAACATGGCTTTGGATATAGTAAGTACCTTAAAACCATAGATTTATTTCTGGAGTGAATTTCTTGCACTCTAACAATACCTTATTTTTGGTGTAGAGAGAGTGGACATGTTATATTCTCATGCTTCATTCATCTCTTTCTTTAGCCCTTACTTGGTTCTTTCCAGAATTTTCTGGAGATATTAAGGAATTCTTAAAAAAGAGTTTTCATTGTTTTTATTAGGAATTGTTTATATTTTTACAGGCACGAGGTGTGAATTATCTTCATCATTTCAATCCACCTATTGTTCATCGTGATTTGAAGTCTTCAAATCTTCTTGTTGACAAGAACTGGGCTGTTAAGGTGAGCCTTCTCTTGATTCAAGTGCTTTTTAAACTCTTAAAAGCTAACTTGTGGTTTCAACAGGTAGGAGACTTTGGTCTCTCACGTCTTAAACATGAAACGTATTTGACGACAAAGACGGGGAAAGGAACGGTATTTAACGGGCACTATAAACTCTTCTTTTGGTTATATTGCTATAAACTATTCTAAATGTCTCGCTTGCTTTATGAAAAGCTTCAAATTCATAGCTGATTGAGAACCTACTTATTTTTGGTCATGCAGCCACAGTGGATGGCTCCGGAAGTTCTTCGTAATGAACCCTCGGACGAGAAGTATGGTTAAGGGAATAGTGAGATTAAGCGCCTGTTTGGTTTAGATAAATCATATTTTCAAGTAGATTTTGATAAAAGTTGATGGAACGTTTGGTTGAAAAGTTGTGAAGCCCATGAAATGTGTAGTTAAAATTAAATATTGACTTTAACTTAAATTTTAATCAACTTTTATAGCTGAACCAAACAGGGACTAAATCTGGTTTCAACTACGTTACAGATGAAGAGAGATGATCTTTTGGTTCTAAGCTTTGCTTCTTCTTTGGAATGATCAGGTCTGACGTCTACAGCTATGGAGTGATACTTTGGGAAATTGCTACCCAAAAGATTCCTTGGGATAACCTCAACTCAATGCAGGTATAATTAGTACTTCTGAAAATTAATTTAGAAATCTTATCGAATTGCCACCGGAAGAAGTTGAACTAAGTGCAACAAATCTGCTTGTGAAGGAAGAGAAAGTAGGGTCTGGGTGGGTTATTTGCAGCTCTTTACAACTAGCAAGTATGTCTTTTGTGTCAATGACCAATTTTCTTTCTGAATTTTGCAGGTGATTGGAGCTGTGGGTTTCATGAACCAACGCCTCGAGATACCAAAGGATGTTGATCCACAATGGGCTTCTATAATCGAGAGCTGCTGGCATAGGTTTGTGCCTTATTCATGTTTGCTATCCAATGTATTTGTTTTTGCACAGAGTGGACGACTTTCAGTATTTGCTGTATTACCTTTTTAGGATTGAATTCCTTCCTAAATGATTTATGACCTATCAAATTTAGTGGCTTTTTGTGATTCACGAAATCAATAATTTGGATTAGTAGATTCAATGTAGTTCCACGCCATAACTGAGTTTTCAACACCGGTAGAGATGTTTGGAGTTCAAATTCTTGGTGTCTATAGTTGGTTATGGTCATTTGCTTCAATTTCTCTTTCTAGTGGTTGAAGTTCTTGACATAAAGAATGTTCTTTTTAGTATGGAATGCACCCCATGTCTAGGCCAGGGTTTGCCCCGTATCCTAAACTCATTAATTCGTAAAATATTTAGTAGAATTCGGGGGACATAACCACCTTGCATCCAGAAGTACAAATGAACAAACGAAAAAGATTTTATTCTTTTTCTCATTGAAATTTAATCGAGAGAGAATTTTACACACACCAAATGAAATCCTTCTTTGTTGTGCAAAGCCTTTATGGGAAGCACACCCCACATCTCTAAGTTAACGTTATGGATGGTATTACTCAATTTCCACTTCATTTTGCAAATTGTCTATTTTGTTGATCTCAGCGAACCTGAGCGTCGTCCAACATTCCAAGAGCTAGTAGAAAGGCTTAAAGATTTGCATAGACAGTGTGCCATTCAATTCCAGGCTGGTCGTGCCATTGTTGGTGATGGCAGCCAAAAAGAACCGTAGCCGTAGAAACTGTATATATTTTTGACCTCGAGCTGTGCTTGTATTGTGTACAGAAGATAGACTAACATTTTCCCAAAGGTCTATGAGTTGGTGGCAAGACTACGGTTTGCTCGCGGCTTGTTTTGAACTCTGAAGGCAATTGATGGATTGAAGAGTGTATCATATGTGAATGGACAGTGTTTGTAATTAACAGACGTCATGAAATTATTTTGGTGGCGCATCAAATTCATGAATCTCATGTATGCTGTCACACTATTTATTGTCCATTCTGTTGTGCTGAGTGTATACATGTTACTGATATAATTTGTGGTCTGTGGATTTGTCATGGTTGAATGGAAAGTAGTAAAGGATAGTGACATGGTTTTCCCCTGGTTCACGAGGTTTCCACGAGTTGTGCAGCTGTTAAATAACTTCAATGAGAAGAAAAATGGTGTTAAGAGACCTTTCTGGCACAAATTGAGACACACTAAGATCCTTGATCAAACGTGCTCCCATTTCGAGTCAAGATAGAGATGAAATAGACACATCTCATCTTCGAAACTTATTTTTACGGACTTATGGATTGTGAGAAGTGCATTATTGAACCATGTTTAAATAATTAAAAAACATTATTTTCCTAAACGTTTAACGTTTAATCCTACGTACATTTGTAACATCATGCTGAAGCAGATCCAAAATTTACTAGCAGCAACATAAATCCCTTTAATAAAAGATTATTTCAATAATTTTAAGGGCGTAATTCCACCCCACCTAAAGATTTTGTATGCTTACTATTTCACAAGGGGAAAATAGAAAATATACAATATTCAAAAACTACCTACCACGCATAGCTTACCCTTTTAGAATCAAAACAAAATCAGTCTAATGGGAGAGATGTCAGGAAAACAATTTTACAAGGATACAAATCATTTAAGAAATAAAAAATTGTAGTAACAACTAAAAATGTTTTTCACTTTTGGATTGAACTTGTCAAATACTGGGGGAATTGCATGGAAGGAGATCGTTACAAGCAAAGATAAAGTTTCACTCCACTTCAACGAAATAAACTTGTGAACGATACGACATTTATGCCTGAAATTTGAAATCTCGAGAGGCACGGATTTATTTTTTCCCCTCAGTAAAGCAGGGATCTAATGGCAGCAACAGCATCACCTTTGTGCTCGCGCAACGTTCTTTCAGCCACCTTCTTGTCAAGCTGTTTACAAGATAAATAGAAAGTATTTCAAAATGCTGAAATATTCATGGAAAGAAGTTGAGAATTAACTATATATGGGAAAACTAACCTCAAGTTCATTTGCAATGACATCCACACTAGCTGCATTAATCTTAACAGCGGCTAATTCTTTCTCCCTGTGATAAAATTAATCAAAAAGTAAAAATAATGAGAATGCAATGCATGCACAAGTACCAAACATGTTCACACATTGTTTGAAACAAAAGGAGGAGGATCCACGTCACTGACCACATAGTAACTACATTAAGTATGGAATACGGTTTCGTTAAGTTGGGCTGAGAATGTTATTTAGAATAGAATTAATTAGCAAACGAAAAAAATCACAGTTCAAATATTTGCAGGGTAACTTTATATTATCAAAAAGTACTCGTATCACATAGTTTTGGAACTAACATTCCTCTGTAAATAAGATATGTTCCTAAATCCACAAGGAACCACGCCAATTCTAGATCACGGAAAGTTATGTCAAGTTTGTCGAGCCATTAAAATTCGTCATGCATGTTTGTGAGAAGCAAGTTTTTAGCACAGCAGCAGCAACTTGATAAACAATATAATTAGCCAAAAGCCACATGAAGACATAAATGATTCATTTTAGTTGTATCCTTTTTGATTATGAGCCACGTATAGTTTAGACGTAACAAACATTTCAACATGCAAAGACATGGAAGGAAATGCTAGAGCACAAGAATGTAACCACGAGGTTCTCTGTTAGAATTACATCTAATATGCACACACTCATCATCTCCTAAAAGTGCATCAAGGAAAGTCAGCTCTACTCCAACTCGTCACTCAATTAAACCATTAATTCATGTCAAGTTCCATGGTCAATTAAACCGATTGTAATACCGATTAGGTATTCTATACCTTTGATTCTGGTAGTTTGTCAGCTTATTATTTTTTATATTGTAGATTATTCTTCTACGACTTGTATATGTTATGCTTTCATTTTGTACAGTATCCTTCTATGACTTGTATAGTTACATTTATGTATAATAAAGAAGCCGTTTATTCATCCTTCTTATCTTTGGTATCAGAAACTTTCCACTACAGGCAACCTAGATCTAATTTTGTCATGACAATTGAAGCATATCCTTGGGAAATATCAGATCAGTCATCAGCATTCCAACACCAACTCCTATCCTACGGCACTCCTAAAAGCATCTCCACTAGTGTAGAAGCTCCACTTCCCCAGGAAATTTACACCAATTAACTATCCACTACGGCATGCACAGTTTCACCCTGTTCTCATTGGCTATGACCTATTGGGTTATCTTGATAATCAACTCCTTGCCCATACCTGACCTTCACTAAAACGGTGGATCCACTATAATTTTTCCTATTATCCATTTGAATTAGATACAAATTTGTCATGGGTCAACGGAGCTTGACTGCATTTGACTAGTGATTGATAGAACACTGCGTTGGCGATCAACATTTTTTATTAAGACGGAGGGCGAGAATCGTTTCAAGTATTTCTTCATGGCCTTTCGACAATGCATTCGAAGATTTCGAAAAGCGATGCGACCCGTAATTTTAGTCGACGGTACAACCCTTAAGACTAGATATGAAGGCAAGTTGATTATTGTAACATGTCAAGATCCCAACATTTAAATTTACCCACTTACCTTTGACATAATCGATGGAGAAAATGATCTAGTGATGCGTTGATTCTTCACAAAATTGAGGGAAGTAATTGGAGACGTCGAGAACTTTGCATTTGTAACCGACCATGGACAGTCAATAATAAATGGTATCGTCGAAGTCTTTCTCGAGGTACATCATGGTTACTGTATGTACCATATACATGGCAGCCTCAAGACTAAATGTCGGGACAGTGGCATCGTTACATTGTTTAGGAAAGCTGCATAGGCTTACAGTTTTAAAGAGGTGAAAAGTTCATAGTCGAAATAGAAAGTAAATCACGTGCTGCATGGGATTATCTAACGAAAATGTGGATCGAACATTAGGCGCATCACATTTCCAGGAAGTCGATGCAACATGATGACATCGAACAATGCAGAATCGCTCAATGCGTTATTCAAGAATGAACGAGAGTTACCAATTCTCGCAATAATTAGGCAAATTCGTAACAAGTTGTAGCATTAGTTTCATGATCGACGTGAGGAATTGTAGAATTACACAAGTGTGCTAACTCCGGCTCGGGAAGATAAACCCTTCAAAACTCTAGAGGCGGTGAGAAAGGTATAGGTGAAACCTCTGAATCGGTTTCACTTCTCCTTGAGAGGTGGACATAACATCGGATACATCGTAGACTTGAATAATAACACATGCACGTGTAAAAAGTTCAGTTGGAAAGTTTTCCATGTACGCACGCAGTAGCAGTGACTATGCATAGAGGATTTCCACCACACCTTATGCATTTATTATTACATGGCTGATTATTGGAGAGTAACGTATGCCGAAACAATATTTACTCCTACTTAATAATTTGTTGTCACCCATAGTTTGACCACGTACTCTTGGACGTAAACATATGTTTAGAATACCATTTACCGGAGAATTAACGCAACGGGGTATACTTGTCAATTTTGTACCAGTCAGATTCATTTACATAACAATTCAACGAATGTGTAATCTCTATATCATTGATNAGTTGGAAAGTTTTCCATGTACGCACGCAGTAGCAGTGACTATGCATAGAGGATTTCCACCACACCTTATGCATTTATTATTACATGGCTGATTATTGGAGAGTAACGTATGCCGAAACAATATTTACTCCTACTTAATAATTTGTTGTCACCCATAGTTTGACCACGTACTCTTGGACGTAAACATATGTTTAGAATACCATTTACCGGAGAATTAACGCAACGGGGTATACTTGTCAATTTTGTACCAGTCAGATTCATTTACATAACAATTCAACGAATGTGTAATCTCTATATCATTGATTGTAATTTGTATGTTGCATAATTATTGTCGTCGTTAAATATTCAATTTGTATGTATAAATAATAAATAACAATATGATTATTTCACTTACATCGTCAACAAGCCAAGTTCCTAAAGTGGTGATGTTTGAAATCACTTATAAGTGTCCTAGATCTTCCTTCCATCTGCGATGCGACTAGCTCTGGAAAAAGAAATAGAAAAAATGTTAAAAGCATACATAGATGAATTAGAGTAGCGTACTTCACCGAAATCATTAAATACTTACCACGACATAATTTTTCTCCACTCCATCTAGAACGCTTTCCATTTAACATGGTCCACTTCCCCAAAGAGATTGTGGTACGTCCAACCGTCGAACGTCCTCCTCTTTGCCTCGGCTGTGAAGGGAGATACGACATACTGTGATGGCAATCTTGGCCTCTTGCCGACCAACTACTCCGATACGTAAACAACACGCATCTTACCCTTTGTTACGACATCGTCCTCTCCTCCTCTGTCATCGGGGCCACCACCTCCGCCTCAGCCACCCACTCCGCCTAGGCCACCCCCTCCGCCTCGGTCGTCGACTCCGCCTCGGCCGCCCCTCCCCCTCCCCCTCCATCATCGAGGCCACGCCCTCCGCCCAAAATGCATCATCTGACAACGGTGAGTGACCCCGATCTCCATCACCCCCTCGTATTCTTGCAATATCGCCTCGAAGTATTACAACCTCCTCCTCAAGGTTTGACATATGGCTGCGTAGCACTGCAACGTCTTGACGTAAACTCGATATCTCGCCACTCATCTCTCGTCGCAGCACCCCTACCTCTACTCGTAGCGTGCTCACCTCCTCCCTCATCTCCGACATAAATCCAGTCAGAAGGACATACAGATCATTGTGTGCAGGAGATCCATGCGGAAGGTGCCTGGATGGAGGAGAATGAGATCTCATCGGCGAATGTGATTCCATCGGCGACGGAGATGATCTTCTCGGCGGCGGAGGTGATCCATTTGGCGGAGGTCTATCAACTGGACCACACTCCTACACAAATAACATTAAAAATTATTAACTTAGCTAAAATAGAGTAACACATACAAAACAATAATCAATAAATTATATTCAATTCACATACACGATCTCGGTCCATGATGGAATCAGATATCTGATCACGTGGAGTACGCGAAATGGCTGATTCACGCACAAAATCTTGACCCTCTTCCTCCGTCGACAGTGTCAACTCGGTTAAAACCTCAAACTGACATATTGACATTTTAACTAGTTAATAATCATGTGATGAAATTCTGAAACATCATAAAATATAAATCTACAATGCATAATACTCACATGAGGGTCGTTGAGGAGGGTTGATAATTGTTTGCTGGACGGACATCCGTCTGCTCGAGATGCTCTCCAATGATACATTCGAGGGCAGTGTGTCTCCCCTCGCCTAGCAAATCGAGTACCCAAGAGGGGGACCGTCTCATACGCCCAGATCTGCAACATATACACTTAATTTATATAAATTTAGTTTAAAAAAATTTAACGTTGATTATGTTAAATATTTACCTGCACTGCCAAGGGCAATCCATATATATCGTTCTTACGCATGGACCCCTTGGGCTTCGAGTGTGATCTGGTGAAGAGATGTACGGTATCCTTAAAACATCTCCGGCCCCATGGATAGTTGTTGAAAGCATCGATGTCGTCAACAACTTCCAAATGAAAAATGTCGATAGCGGTCTTCTTAAGATGACATCTCATCACGCTCTCAATGATGTAGACCAGTCCAAGCTTCAATCTATCCAACATCTGGTCACACTCCCTGATCGCGCCCATCAACTGAGGTAGAAGTACCGTCCCCCGTCCCTGAAAATATGTCTCGTACAGCCTATTGCTTCTCTTAGTTGCTACTTCGTTGCCTGTAATATTCAGTCCAGTGATCAGAGCAAATTCAAACATGGAAAAACTAACGACCTTGCCCCCGAGGTCGAAGTAGAGGGCATCGCCGTCAACTGGCTTAAGAAGTCGACATAGTAGTGCATCGATGATCTGTCCAGAGAACTGCACCTCTCGCAATTGGTACAGGGGCCACAAAAAGGACCGTCATAGCACATCTCCGTGCTGATCGTCAAGCAACTCCATTACAGACGTAAAACTATCAAAGCTTCCGTTCCAAGTAACCTTTCCCCCCATCCGTCTCAACTCAGCGTCTAAATGATACTCCATCCTGCAAAAATTCAAATGTTAGAATATTGAAAAAGAGATAATAAAATAGCGCATAATCTAAAAAAATTAAGCGAACCGCATTATAACTATCATACGCAAGATATCTAAGCTAATAAAAAAATAAATGATTTAATAAATTAAAGGAGAAGCACGAAAAATAAATTAAATACAAATTAAAAATAATTAATTAAATTACATACAAATTACATAAAATTATTTGTTTAATTTAAAAAAGAATTAAAATTTTAAATTTTAAAATTATTTATAAATTTTAAAATTTATAAATAACAAAAAATATATAAGTAATAAAGTAAATGAAATAAAAATTAAAGAACAAAATAAAAAAGAAACAATAAATAAATTATGAAAATATTATTTAAAAAATGAAAAAAAAAATTAATAAAATTGAAAAAGGATAGGACTGAGTCGCCGACTGTTTTCGCATGATCATAGCAAAAAAAAAAACCATGTTTTCCCCCCTAAACATGTCTAAAATCTAGTATACTTAAGTATCTACCTAAATAATCAACAAATAAGCTAAATAAATGTCAAAATTAAACAATCATCTACACATTATCTGAAAAATACATTTCATAGTCACCAAAACTAACTTTGTTGATATGAAGGTGACTAGGTTCTCATTGGTGCCAGTAAGCGAATTTGGTGGTCGGTGTTGGTCGACTCAATTGACTGAAATAATTTTTTTCTTTTCTCCTTGAGGCTATTTTTGACCTTTTGATTCTGAGTGTGCGGCGTGAGTTTCCTTTTGTTTTAGAACTACGCTATATGTACAGCCTTTTTGTACATTCATTTTGAATGCCCTCACATAGGGGGTGGAGCCCACAATTTTAAAAATCGCGGGCCCTTCCCCCATGTGAGAGGCTGTTAAAGTGAATGTACAAAAAGACTGTACATTTAGCATTTTTGTTTGTTTTATCTCTTTTTTTTTAATTTGGTGGTCAAATGTCGTTTTAGAAAATGGTCGAGTCCACTATTTTTTCCTTCTTCCACCCCAAGGGATTTCAGAATCAATATGCCTAAACCTTAAACCGTCAGGGTTTGTTTGATTGCAAATGTAGAAAATGAGTGGAAAGAAAATGAATTACAGGGAATTAAATTGCCTAGAAATTGTTTTACTGAGAATTGTAATTAATTGTACTTGATTGATATAATTTTCCACCTGAAAAATGTTGAGAGTTTGGCGTCCGTTTGACCTTTTTTTTTTTTATGAAAATTATCCATGAAAATGATAATGTTTTCTACAATTGAGTCTACAATTTGTTCTAATTGCCAAAAAAAATTACCATGTCCAATATCATTCGTTTGCTTTGTTTTGCATGGAAATTATCCATTAAAGGGGGAAAAAGTTTTACTATTGTTGATAGAATTTTTTCCAATTGCCAAGAAAAAAGATGGAAAACCATTTTCCCACCAAAATGGTGGGAAAACCAATTCAATGATTAAAGGAAAAAGGGGTCACATGAGTGGGTGTGAGGAAAAGGAATTCTAAGGAAATTTTTTGCAATCAAACAATGTAAAAGATGGAAAATGGGAAATGTTTTTCTAGTTCCATGAAAAATTTTCCATACCAAGCAGGGTCTAATATTGAATATCTATGATCATCATTTGAACTAGCAGAAAGAGTGTAAATTTCCACCACAACCACACTATGGGTCCGTTTGATTGTAAGAGTGGAAAATTAGTGGAAAGAAAATATTTTACAGGAAAAAAAATTTCGTAGAAATTGTTTTCCTGGGAATTGTAATTAAATTTGTT